>JANFOE010001267.1:2500-259843 GCA_025667525.1 Glebionis coronaria | reverse complement strand
TTTTAATGAAAATTGAAATTATGTTTGTTTGTATTAGAAGTTTAGTATATATAGTGTTAGTTATAACATTAATATTTTAATAATGTAGCATAGAATGGACAAAAATAACGTAGTTTAAAATATTTTATTTATTTAAGAATATTATAAGTTAATTGAATTTACATACGTTAACGTTATTAATAAGTTAGTTACATTAAAAAATTTTGAATTTTAATAATATTGTATAAATATTTTCTGTATTTTTTAATTTTATGAGATAATACATTTTGTATATGTTAATGTTATGAATAACTTTTTTACATTATTTTTTTTAAAAAATAATATTATTGTTAATTCTTTTTTGTTAGCATAAACATTATAGTTAAATATGTTTTACAAATGATTTTGTTTTGTAAGCTTTGTGGTCAAGTGTATTCTAGCAAAAGTAACCCCAAAAAGCTCATTGCTAGTAATATTTTTTGTCAGGTGTATAATATAGCAACAGTATATAGCCCAGTCCAAAACTCGACAGTCCGAATACCTAAAAATATTTTCATTTTAGTAAGTCAAACTATTGTGAATCATTTGTAATTCCTATTTTCTTTTTGAAGCATTTTATGGAAACCCTTTAATGAATTACATGTGTCATTTTTTATAGAATTTTGTATTTAAGGCATCATTTGTAATTCCTATTTTCTTTTTGAAGCATTTTATGGAAACCCTTTAATTAATTACATGTGTCATTTTTATAGAATTTTGTATTTAAGGCATTGTTTCACCGTCATTCCTTATATATTTTTATAGACTTTTGTATTTATGGCATCATTTGTAATTCCTATATATATTTTTATAGAATTTTGTATTTAAGGCATCATTTGTAATTCTTATTTTATTTTTAAAACCATTTTATGGAATCAATTTATAGAATTTTGTATTTAAGGCATTGTTTCGCCATCATTCCTTATATATTTTTATAGAATTTTGTATTTAAGGCATCATTTGTAATTCCTATATATATTTTTATAGAATTTTGTATTTAAGGTATCATTTGTAATTCTTTTTTTCTTTTTTATGCATATTATAGAAACCCTTTAATGAATTACATGTGTCATTTTTATAGAATTTTGTATTTAAGGCATTGTTTCACCATCATTATTTATATATTTTATAGAATTTTGTATTTATGGCATCATTTTTAATTCCTATATATATTTTTATAAAATTTTGTATTTAAGGCATCATTTGTAATTCTTATTTTCTTTTTAAACATTTTATGGAATCATTTTTATAGAATTTTTTATTTAAGGCATTGTTTCACCATCATTTCTTATATATTTTCATAGAATTTTGTATTTAAGGTATCATTTGTAATTCATATATATATATATATATATATATATATATATATATATATATATATATATATATATATATATATATATATATATATATATATATATATATATATATATATATATATATATATATATATATATATAGGGATGGGATCATTAGCAAACAACATCTCGGTAGAAAACATAGAAAACAAAAACAGATGCACCAAAATTCCAAACGGATGCACTAAACAAAAAAATGGTATTAAATACCAAATGGTGCATCTGTTTGACATTTTGGTGCATCTGTTTTTGTTTTCTATGTTTTCTACCAACATGATGTTTTCTCTTGATCCCATCCCTATATATATATATATATATGTGTATATATATATATATATATATATATATATATATATATATATATATATATATATATATATATATATATATATATATATATATATATATATATATATATATATATATATATATATATATATATATATATATATATATATATATATATATATATAAATATATATATATATATATATATATATATATATATATATATATATATATATATATATATATATATATATATATATATATATATATATATATATATATATATATATATATATGTATATATATATATATATATATATATATATATATATATATATGTATATATATATATATATATATATGTATATATATATATATATATATATATATATATATATATATATATATATATATATATATATATATATATATAATATATATATATATATATATATATATATATATATATATATATATATATATATATATATATATATATATATATATATATATATATATATATATATATATATATATATTCTAGCGTCGTAACCCGCCCAACGGGCGGGGTCGTTTTTGTTGTTGTTCATGTGGGTTTATTGTCTGTTCGTTTTTAGTTCATTTTTCTTTAATTTAACATTTAGTATATTTTAGTTATAGTTTACGCTTAAGTAATATAAAATTTATGTTTAAATTATTTTTTTACAAAATCTTCAATTAAGTCTGAATTTAAATAAAAAACTCATAATATTTATAATTGTAAAACCCTCATGCTTTTACCATGAACAGTACACTTAGTAAACGTACGTACATATTAAAACTTTCCTTTTATAGCATGAACACGTGCCACGATTATTAATTACAGAAATTACGTACGTGTTATTACACGATAAGTATTAAGTACGTGATAGTACACGATAATTAGTAACAATAATAATTATAATCACAAACATGAAATCATGAACGTAAAAGTCAAGAACATGTAATTACGTACGTATTTAATAAAATACGATTAATATCGTTACGCATCAGTATTTACACATGACACGAATAATTAAGTATAACATAAAAAGAAAACACGAGCATACGAACACGTAAAATATTAGACACTGGAAAACTTCGGGTTTCCCCTTGTGGGCCCCATATGCCGCGGACACCAAAGGGACAAGAGGGCCAAGCCCATGTTTGGTTTTTACTAAATAAACAAAAAGGGTTTCACCCTTTTCATTTAACAGAGTTTTCATAAAAATCAAAAACTGTCACACCCCACCATGGCAGAATATGGGGCGCGACGTATGGATATCATCACAACAAACGTTGTCTCTATAGAAAAAACTAAAATGCAAATATAATGTCATAAATGGCGACAAAAATGTCATGACAATATCAAAACAACATATAGGTGCCAACAGTGCAGGAGTCTAGGTAAGTAGGTAACAATCCTACCACTTACCCAAGACAAACAATTAACATAATCAAAACAACATATAGGTGCCAACAGTATCACTTATTCACAACACATAAAAATAAACTAAGAAGGAACGGGGATCTCCTTCTAAATGCAATCCTAATGCATCCAAATCTAGCCACTTCTATCCTCAAGCTTAACCACATTCTCACCTGAAAGAGACACTAAAACACGTCAACATAAAGTTGGTGAGAGTCATAGGTTTAGACTCAAACGCCAAAATCATACCATAAGCTGTGAGTACAACCAAAAGTTAAAAACGTATGGACAATGTGATACTAACAAAACTAACATTCAAGATTTAACCAATCAAACCAAAACCAAGTCCAAATCCAAGGCTCCCAGCCTTACCAAACACCATACTCCCATAGGTACTCAAACACCTATGAACCAATCCCAAGGCCCCGCCTTGCCAATAACCCCTTGGTACCAAGTCAAAAACGATAAACAATCAAGAATCAACTAGCAGGTAATCACATAAGTATACACACATAAGTCCATTACCAACGCCAAACATTCACAGCATAATTTATAAATAACAAAACAAAATAGTGTCTCTTCCATCCCATCTGGAAGTCAAAAACAATAGTAAACATGGGACTATGAAACTCACCTGATTGAGCTTCTCCAAAAGTCCTCGCACTAGCAAAAAGCTAACAAACCAAAAACACATAATCAAAACATAATCCAATCACTAAGATGGCTCATCAACCTATGATGTACATCTAACCTCCTCCTATACAAATACCTCATTTAAATGCTCTAAGCATCTCATTACACCCCTCTATAAAGCCCTTAACTCGTTTTACTTCATAACACATCCCGTTAACATTTTATCAAAAACAGTCTCAGTTTTAGGTCTCCAAACTAATAGCCAAACGCCCACCAAACATACCCATGATCTCTGTAAATGGAATATTTATGCCCTTACATATGTTAACTAACACCTCCCATTTGCCCCAACCTTAAAGCTACTGTTAAGGCCCCGATGTATATATATATACTTTTGTCATTCCAGATTTACTGATTTTAAACACACAAAACGTTTGTTATGATTAGGGGGTCTTACCCTAAACCAAAACCTTAGCCCCAATGCAGATACTTACTATAATATATAAACCATCTCTCATGTTCGTTAGAAGATCCCAATGCAACCCTAAGTACCCCAAACAACCCAAAACTTAAAAAGAAAACAGGCTGACTTCAAAACTATTTTGACCTCCGACTGTTGTAACCTGTTTTTGACCCACTTCCCTACCTCCAATTTAGTTCTCGTTTCTTGCATTGGAAAGCCACTTCAATTAACTTTTCAGGGATACTTGGATCGCAAAATAAGAGTTTGTAGAACTCCCAAAATGATCAAAACAATTGACTCAAAATTTTGCCCAGTTTTTAAAAACGGGTTTAATTAAATTAACCTAATTAATTACCCATAACCCCATTAAATACAAGCCCTAGTTTATGTAATCATCATGATATCATTAATATAACATTAATTTACTGTTTTTAAATTAAACCCTAACCTAAATCCATCATAAGGTGATTAAAGAAAACATAAAAATAATTTAATTGAAAAGGGTTATGAAGGTTTTACCTTAATTTAATAGAAGATGAAAATAACTATGAAAACCCTAAAAAAAACTCCAAGAACCGTCGACCTATTTTTTTTTCTCCTGGGATTATGACTTTTGGTTTAGAATAAAACATTATATAGGGTATGGGTGAATCCTAGTCCAACCCATAGCCCACTTTCTTTTTTCTCTTTTTTTTTCCTTTTTCCCTTTCTTTTCTTGCGTCTACCAAACCGACCCAACACCCCCTTATTTCGTTTTTTTTTTCTTTTTATTATTAATATATGTATTAATAATATTACCTTAATTTACCTTAATTTATTTCGGCTCCTAAAGCCTCCAAAACCTCAAAACCGTAAAACTAGTCAAATTTACACGTTTTACCGTAAAAGACGTAAAGTATACACTTTTATAAAAAAATCTCAAATTTTGAAATAAACTTTATATTTAAGTCCTAAATGACTTAAAACCATCCCGAAAAATATCCATATGACTAATTACCTCATCCGAGACCTCTAAATGCTAAACCGTAAATCGTAAAAATACGATTTTCTGTAATACATATACGTATACGTAAAATCACTAAATAACACCATCTCACTTCATAGTCACTACCATGTGAACTCATGAACATGAGATCATCACATATCGTTTCACTCACAAGGTACCCCGTACCGGAAACGATATCCAAACCACAATCTATACACACCAATAAGCACATAAACACGTAAAGACACGTAACTAGCACAAAATAAAACTAAGTGGCGAACCTCAAAACCAGGGTTTTCATATCACTCCCTCCTAATAGAAATCTCGTCCCGAGATTTACTCCTTAGGATCAAACACACAAACAACAAATCACATGAGGATACTTGTTCTAAACGAACTCCTCTCATTTCCATGTGAACTTTAGTTCAAGTCTCAAATTACCACATATACTAACCAACAATATTTAAATTCATTGCCAAACTCTTGACCTCACAGTCAATAAATCTCACAAATGACTCTTTGATAAAACAAAGACTCTTATTAACACAAGTCCCGAATAACCGTACATGCAAAATGCATTCTCAAACAACCTTTACCAATCTCAATACATGAAATGTATCATGTATACAACTCATTTCCCCCAGGTAATTCTATGCTCATAAGCTAATGGTCCGATCTTTCCAAAGATCATAAATGGACCTATAAAACTCTACATCAACTCTTCCATTTTACCAAAATGTACCACCCGTTACTATGGGTGAAACTACCTACATAACTTTGTCACTAACTCTAGTGGTTTCCTCCTTTTCCACATAGCATCCCTTGTTGCTCTCATCCTTTCCACAAACATCATTACCACATTAGTAGCCTCTTTTACCAATTCTAGTCCAAAATGGGGACAACTCACCCTATCCTTTCATATAGTGCCTCAAATGACATTTATCAACTTCTAGTACGATAACTATCATTATATGAAAACTCAGCCATCGCTAACGAGTTTCCTAACTCCCTCTAAATCAATAACTCATGCCCTTAGTGTGACTCCTAAGGTTGTATAAATATTTCACTTGCTTATCCTTTTCTAGTTAGCCGGATATACTCATATCCAATCATGTTCATCAACTCCCTTTAGTCCGTACTCTAAACTACTTAAAATTCCAATTTCCTTACAAAGTGATCTGTGACGGTCTTTCACATATCCATTAGTCCTTCCAATCCAAATTAACTTATGATCTATACACAACATCAAAAGGACGGTTATCTCAGTTAGACCAAGCCCTTCGTCCCTATGGCATATCACACCTATAACTCCTCATCCATTCGATTATCGATACTAAGCCTCCCAAACAATCAGTATGGGTCAATGCCATTTCCTTTTCCATACTACGACAGTATTAGTCTGCTTTGTGCTTTATTCTAATCATTAGGCTCTATCAAAGTTTTACCTTCGGTTCCTATCTCGACCTATTTTATTATTGCTTTGCTTCTATACACACTTCCTTCTTTTTCCTCAACTCATACCATACATCACGATGTGATGCTTCCCATCGTTTCTTCCCTTGCCATAATCCTTCATAAGGCATTCCATACATATTAGGCTAACCTTTACGCAAAACCCTCTATTCCATCACATCCGTACGCAATCCTTCCAACTTCTCAACTACGTGACTTCTCATTCCTCTTGAAATATGAGATGAATTAGTCAGTCGATCGACTATCACCCAACTCTCATCGTACTTAATCCTCCACCGCATTATGTATCCCTTCCACCAACTTCGTCCTTACATCGCCCTTTCTAAGCTACTCCTATCTATGTAGGAAGTATAGTCTACGTCCCTTTCCTCCCTACGATTGTCCAAGCCACGCAACATAAATGTTGACGCGTTCTCTGCTTTAGACAACTCAACTCGTGCAACCTACATACTTTATCCAAACCGCCCTAATACGTCATCCCTATAGTTCAAGTTCGTCTCAGCTTCACCTCATTCTTCTTATTCCAGGTCTCATCGACCATGCTTGCCTTTCCCAGATGGTACTTGGCCTTGCAATTTTTCTTTCATCACTTAACTCCACCCACCACCTTTTCCAAATGTTCAATCAAGGTGATTGAATATGTGTTGGATACGTTCATGATCCGTATAGTTCATTCTCCACGTCTCGTACCCCAAATGCCTCTAGCATTCTAGGCAGATATAACAATCCAGCTCCACTAACTAAGTCTATCCAGTTCTTCCATATCTTCAGTTCCTGCAACGTATAAGCAATCGCCTTTCTTTGTCGTCCTCGTACGCGTCCAAATCCTTGCTCCACGTATCGTCATGCTTCGCGAATTCATCCAGTCCTTCCGATAATGCCAAGATCGGCTCATTATCCAATCCACCTCTTCAGCCTCCAAAATGCTTCCTCGTCCTTCTTCACTTCGCCCCTTGCTGATTCCATGATATGCCATCATCTCTAACTACTCATCATGGTAGACTTAATACTAAAACTCACACTTGAAAATCTCACGTATAATTCCACTCCAAAACCAACACATACTTCGCCTCACTCTCCTTCTCAGATTTGAGTAGATCAAGATGTCGTCGATGCTCCTGATGACAACTCGTTTATACACGTTCATGCACACTTGGTTCATTCACACCATGAAAACCGCTAGTGCTTTGGCGAAGCCAAATGCATAACCGTAAACCCAAAGTGTTCATACAACATCCTTAGCAGTTTCAACTACGTCCTCCTTGCACCCTCTCTTAGAAGCAATACGAATAAATTTCTACCTCGTTCTACTCGCGAAAATCTACACGTATTCTCTAAGACCAATACTTCCTCTTATCAGACCACTCAACCGCTTTTCACAACCAATCTACTAGTAAGCAACTCAAATTTTGCCTTGCATCCGTTGCAATTTCTAACAGCTCTTGTTTTTAAATCACTCCATCAATGATTTGCCTTGGAAAGGCACTAACTACAACTCCTCTCACCTCCCCTACTTGCTCTATGTATGGTTCTACCTCACAGTAATAGGCAAACCTAATAAATTTCAGGAAATTTTCGGAAAACTTACATGCCCTACGAACAATCATAAATACCTTTGAGGTATTGTATCCCCTTCCAACACTCTCTATGGCGCGTTACTTGTGCTAGTATCCCACAAATCTCTATTCATCTCCTTGGTACTCCTAAGAGACCTCATGACCACATTAGTTCGTCTACGAACTTCTTTCCTCCCTACTAAGGGTATTCAGATCGTTCTCTCATGGTCACCTACTTAAGCGTGTAGGCGCGACCAAGTCTTTCATATGACTACCTCAACGCTCCCGAACAATACGAAACCAAAACTACATCCTGAATCCATCAGATACGATCAACGAATCAAACCCACGGATAACAAATGACATTTCACGTGCACCAATTAAAACAAGTCAAAAACCACAAGACTCAAAAGAAAACTCAAACCCAGAACATGTATCAATTCAAAATGACCCATGACAACGAAAAATAATCCAAGAAACACCCAATGGCAACCAAAACATATTACGCCCCGCGACATATTATTTAAACCGTGCAAAAGATCGACTTTTCCAAAAGAATATACTTTTATTTATTTTATTTTATTTTTTTTACCTCCCCACATCTATGTGACTCAAACCATCTACAAACAACCTTCTAGGCGATCTCAAAACTCAACCCAAAGACTCCCGTGCACCCCCAATAAAAATAAACTACTATTCAAAACTCAACCTTGAACCCGACACTTGTACAACAATTCCGACCAGTCCACTGACCTCCCATGACTATACTTTCTGAATATTTGAAAAGTACATTCCGAGTACATAATTTTTGGCTTTTGAATCACTCAAAAAGCTCTAAGAACGAACAAGTTATGACCAAAACGGTTTTATAGTAATGAAAGATAAAATTGTATGTGAAATCTTCATAAAATCAATTTAACCTTGTATTAATACTTATAAGTGACGTGAATCTGTTAAACCCAATTATATAAACTATGTAAGTAGGAAGAAATTTTACTTCACTTTATTTTAAAGAAAGTCTTTTAGAATTTGAAATAAATAAGTGTTGATTAAAAGAAATCTTATGTTACATCTTGTTTTAAACACGACTCCAACACCTTACCCTTATTTTATCGAATACAACCAGCTATCTAACCCTATAATAGATTTCCAAGTCCCCCTTTATGTCAATATATACCGACCAAAAGAAATGTAAGACCCAACACAAAAGATTTCCTTATCATAAAAAGAAATCCTAAGTTATTTCAATAGACTTAAAACCAAGAACACCATTTTAAAACGTACACGTGAAATACGAAACTCAAAAAATACGCTACCAGACACACTTCAAAAGATTCAAAACGTCATTGAAACTCCACCAAACTCGAGCACTAATAAATTGTTTAAACACAAGAGAGCACTAGGTACGTTCAAGTTATAATAACTACTGAACGACCGTAAATCATAACATAACATCTACTAGTATATATACATCCGCATATGTATACCTATTGAATCTCCCAAACATACTCGTTATCATACATGTCAAGTCAATCAATCGCTTTATACGCTCGTTTTTCCATACGAGTAATCACCATCTCACCGTGCCACAACAAGGCATAAAGCCCACCTCCAAAACCAAACCATATCGTGTGACCCCATAATCACACAACACAACTATAATCCAAAACATATAACACAAAAAGAACAATAGCCATCTCATAGGCAGCCCTTACATAAACCCATATATTATACGTATACCCAAATTCTACATCTCATCATATACAAGCATGTACTAACCCTCTTTCATGCAATCATACTTGAGAACCCATCGAAGTTGTGGTACTTGTATAACTATGTTGGCCACCATACTTATAAAATTACCCTTTCCCCAATGCATTCCCTCCTATGATGACACTTATAAGAATCAATACAACATATAACACATAAATCCATCTACTCACATAAGCTCATAACCACATAACCAATAAGGTCCAAAACTCCATCTATTAAAATAACATAGTAAAACTCTTGGAATACAGAAACCCATAGTCTAGCTAAAACAGCCTAGACTAAATCCAAAACGAAAACATAATCAGTTATAAGTCATGTCGCCCATAAGAGTGGAAACGTCTTAAAACCCTTCCTATCCCCCTACTCCTAGTAACTCGAATTACCACATAATTCTTAGGGAACGTGACTTAAACATCAAAAGAAAAAAAAATACTATACATTAGGTACATAAAATAACCCAACAAAAGATAGAAACTACCATGTACCAAATTATGTACTATAATGTACAATTTAGGCAAAATACAACAATGACTAGCGTGGATGATTATGGTTCAACCCGCACTAGTCATAACCCGAAAAGAAAATAGCATGTGGCTAAGTATGAACTTACTATGGTTCAATTCATACTAGTCAAAACATCGCAATAAATAACATCCAAACACATCAATTATTATAAAATGCACACATACTCCTATGACGCCTATATGCAGGGACCCTTAAGCTATAGACTAGGCTACGCGACTAGGAAACCTAATTCTCTATAACCATTGTCTCTGATACCATTCTGTCACACCCCACCATGGCGGAATATGGGGCGCGACGTATGGATATCATCACAACAAACAGTGTCTCTATAGAGAAAACTAAAATGCAAATATAATGTCATAAATGGCGACACAAATGTCATGAAAATATCTGAACAGTGCAGGAGTCTAGGTAAGTAGGTAATAGTCCTACCAATTACCCAAGACAAACAATTAACATAATCAAAACAACATATAGGTGCCAACAGTATCACTTATTCACAACACATAAAAATAAACTAAGAAGGAACGGGGATCTCCTTCTAAATGCAATCCTAATGCATCCAAATCTAGCCACTTCTATCCTCAAGCTTAACCACATTCTCACCTGAAAGAGACACTAAAACACGTCAACATAAAGTTGGTGAGAGTCATAGGTTTAGACTCAAACGCCAAAATCATACCATAAGCTGTGAGTACAACCAAAAGTTAAAAACGTATGGACAATGTGATACTAACATGCATTAACAAACTAACATTCAAGATTTAACCAATCAAACCAAAACCAAGTCCAAATCTAAGGCTCCCAGCCTTACCAAACACCATACTCCCATAGGTACTCAAACACCTATGAACCAATCCCAAGGCCCCGCCTTGCCAATAACCCCTTGGTACTAAGTCAAAAACGATAAACAATCAAGAATCAACTAGCAGTTAATCACATAAGTATACACACATAAGTCCATTACCAACGCCAAACATTCACAACATAATTTATAAATAACAAAACAAAACAGTGTCTCTTCCATCCCATCTAGAAGTAAAAAACATTAGTAAACATGGGACTATGAAACTCACTTGATTGAGCTTCTCCAAAAGTCCTCGCACTAGAAAAAAGCTAACAAACCAAAAACACATAATCAAAACATAATCCAATCACTAAGATGGCTCATTAACCTATGATGGACATCTAACCTCCTCCTATACAAATACCTCATTTAAATGCTCTAAGCATCTCATTACACCCCTCTATAAAGCCCTTAACTCGTTTTACTTCATAACACATCCCGTTAACATTTTATCAAAAACAGTCCCAGTTTTAGGTCTCCAAACTAATAGCCAAACACCCACCTAAACATACCCATGATCTCTGTAAATGGAATATTTATGCCCTTACATATATTAACTAACACCTCCCATTTGCCCCAACCTTAAAGCTACTGTTAAGTCCCCGATATATATATATATATATATATATATATATATATATATATATATATATATATATATATATATATATATATATATATATATATATATATATATATATATATATATATATATATATACTTTTGTCATTCCAGATTTACTGATTTTAAACATACAAAAAGTTTGTTATGATTAGGGGGTCTTACCCTAAACCACAACCTTAGCCCCAATGCAGATACTTACTATAATATATAAACCATCTCTCATGTTCGTTAGAAGATCCTAATGCAACCCTAAGTACCCCAAACAACCCAAAACTTAAAAAGAAAACAGGCTGACTTTAAAACTGTTTTGACCTCCGACTGTTGTAACCTGTTTTTGACCCACTTCCCTACCTCCAATTTAGTTCTCGTTTCTTGAATTGGAAAGCCACTTCAATTAAATTTTCAGGGATACTTGGATCGCAAAATAAGAGTTTGTATAACTCCCAATATGATCAAAACAATTGACTCAAAATTCTGCCCAGTTTTTAAAAACGGGTTTATTAAAATTAACCTAATTAATTACCCATAACCCCATTAAATACAAGTCCTAGTTTATGTAATCATCATGATATCATTAATATAACATTAGTTTACTGTTTTTAAATTAAACCCTAACCTAAATCCATCATAAGATGATTAAAGAAAACATAAAAACAATTTAATTGAAAAGGGTTATGAAGGTTTTACCTTAATTTAATGGAAGATGAAAAAAACTATGAAACCCCTAAAAAAAACTCCAAGAACCGTCGACCTCTTTTTTTTCTCCAGGGATTATGACTTTTTGTTTAGAATAAAACATTATATAGGGTATGGGTGAATCTTAGTCCAACCCATAGCCCACTTTCCTTTTTTTTTTTTTTTTTCCTTTTTCCCTTTCTTTTCTTGCGTCTACCAAACCGACCCAACACCCCCTTATTTCGTTTTTTTTTCTTTTTATTATTAATATATGTATTAATAATACTATCTTAATTTACCTTAATTTATTTCGGCTCCTAAAGCCTCCAAAACCTCAAAACCGTAAAACTAGTCAAATTTACGCGTTTTACCGTAAAAGACGTAAAATATACACTTTTATAAAAAAATCTCAAATTTTGAAATAAACTTTATATTTAAGTCCTAAATGACTTAAAACCATCCCGAAAAATATCCATATGACTAATTACCTCATCCGAGACCTCTAAATGCTAAACCGTAAATCGTAAAAATACGATTTTATGTAATACATATACGTATACGTAAAACCACTAAATAACACCATCTCACTTCATAGTCACTACCATGTGAAATCATGAACATGAAATCATCACACATTGTTTCACTCACAAGGTACCCCGTACCGGAAACGATATCCAAACACAATCTATACACACCAATAAGCACATAAACACGTAAAGACACGTAACTAGCACAAAATAAAACTAAGTGACGAACCTCAAAACCAGGGTTGTCACAAAAACCCTAGCCTCTTTTTCTCTCTATAGCCGCTGGCCTAAGGAGCTCCACAAGGAGGTGATCATTTGATCTTGGTGATTGAAAACTAGTGATTGTGTTCGTGTTATTAACCTCCATTTGTTTTACGCATTCGGTAATCCGTTACCCCTTTTTTTTAATTCTTTTAATTAATTAAGAACATGTAATCATGGGTTATAAAAACAAGTAATTAAAACATGTTAGATTAATCATGTGGGTAAAATTAAAAGGTGTTTTAGGGTTGGTTTGGTTCGGCCGACGCAAGGAACCGAGAGCCAAAGCTCTTGGTGGTCCTTGAATCACCACCAACCGAGACCCATGGTCTCGATGGGGGGTTGTGTGGTCTCGGCAGCAGGAACCAAGGGACCCCGACGTGAGTTAGGGTACCGTTTGGTTTGTTGGGGTCTCGGCAACCGGCTTAAGCCGGTGGCAGTTTTGGTCTAGCAAGGGGAACCGCAGGCTCGGCAGGGGGAACCACCGGCTCACAGCCTTTGGGAATCTTGTTGGGTCAGCGGCTAGCCGAGGTTAACCAGTGGGAACCACTGGCTGCAGCCGGTGGTGAATTCTGAAGGGCAGTGGCAACCAGCTGAGCCGGTTAGCCACTGTTAAGGGGTTGTTTGTTTTGGTCCGGTTTTTGGGGAATTCGGTCCAGTTCACGGTATGTATAAATTAAAAACACGGGTCCAGTTCATGATTAACTTTTACAAGTATTTATTTTTACAAGTATATTATTTTAACAAGAGAATTAAATTAACTAAGCCATGAAAAATAATTAATTTAATTTAACATGGACTTAGGTTGATTATTATTTATGAAATAATACATGTTTTAGCCTAAGTATTTTATTTATTTAATTTAGACTATAGTATTAATTAATTATTTAAAAAATGGACTATAATTAATTAATAAACATGACTTAGGTTATAATTAATATAATATTAATACATGTTTAACCTAAATATTTTATACACCTTAATTTTATTAAATCATGCTAATAATTAATTAAATCATATAACCTATAGTTTATTTAATTAACATGATATTATTAATAAACTATACTAATAATCACATGACTTATGTTATTTAACCAGTAAACTTATGCTTATATTATTAGCTTATTAATTCAGCTTAATTCTAAATATGGAAACTTTATATTTCAGGAAACTTACTATTTTTGGAAACATTCTATTTTTAGAAACTGATCTATTTTTAGAAGTTAATCTATTTTTGGAAACTTTCTATTTTAGGAAGCCTGTTATTTTTAGAAAGTTACTTATTATTACACAACAAGTATAATAATACAAGAAAACAAGTAATACTTAATCAGAATACATAGAATACATGATAAACAAAGCATAACCTTAAAATCAGTAAAACAAGACAAGAACATATAAAACAAGCTAAGACATGATATAATCAGTCACTTACTCAGTAAACAGAATACTTATACATGTCCCTTATTGTATGTAGCATTAGTGAGATCGAAGTAGGACTTTCATTCTCTCGTCTTCTTCGTTCACTGGACATAAGGTACCGATTTTCCGTCCCTTCAGTATGGACATTCTTTCCGTATTAGGATTTCCCGTTTGCACCCAACTGTTTTCCCAGTATTGTTTTATATGTTTGATTACTTATGTTAGTTTAATAGCCTAAGCCATATACATGCATGACCAGTGTCACCTAGTTATGGAGGCACCATAACCATAATACTGGAGGCACCAGTGTTATGACTTCCCCACGGTGAAGTGATTGTTCGTGGCATCCCATTACAGTTTAGCCATTATATTATATTATCATGTAGGGTGTATGGGTGCATCCTAGTTACATGTTTACCAGTAATACATAGTGAATGCGATGTGTGGCTTGCGTCCTTCACTAGGAGTTGATCCCTCCTACCCAGACTATTTAATTAGAGTCAACCCCTCTAATTGCATGACGAGGTCTCCCCTCCAAGTATTTATGCACGGTGGAACCTCATGACCTATATGGGCTATTGGCTAATTAATACAGATTTTACATAAAAACATAAGTCTTTTCAAACTATAAAACCAGTTTTATGAACATGTTTCAGGTTACTTAGGACTTATACATTTCCTCTGCTATTAGTCTTTTATGCTTATGTTATTCCATGCTATATTTGTATATCTGTGCACTGAGCGTTATGCTCATCCGTTTCCTTTCATGTTCCCAAACGACAGGTACTCAAGGGCGCTCGTAGAATTTAAGCGTACGTGCATATGGATTGGAAGCTATCTAGCCTTCTCTACTTTATGCATTTCATCATACATTTTGCTACTTATTTCTTTGGACATTGTTTAGTACTTTTTCCTTTACAGTACTTATGTTTGTGTGTGATGAGATTATTCTTGGACTACCGATATTTGTTTCCGGTATTTCTATTCATGGTCATATAATATTTTTAAGACATTTACCTTGTATGCTTTGATGACACGCCATAATCATGTGTGAGATTCCATTTACCAAAATGGGGTGTTACAATAATCTTTTAAGGTCTAAATAATATAATCTGTTAAATAATCCGATTTTTTTAAAGAAGTCTTAAACGTTTTTTTGTGTTTTATTTATGTTTCCTGGCATTGTGTATAATCTTTTTTTTGAAAAACCTGGTCGACCTGGCGGTCCAAACGGTTGAACTGGTGACCCAGTGACTCGACCAGGTCGATTCAATACCCGAATTTCAAAACATTGCTCAAATATAAATTTTTCTAACTAGTGCCCTCTGAGCAGCGGTTAGTGTGTAATAAATGAACACAAACTTTCCAAATTAAAATTAAAATGCATTAAATACACATTAATTCTAGCAAAAATGATGTTTATATATTATAAATTATGCATTTATTAAATGTGTATTTAATGCATTTTAATGTTTATTTGGAAAGTTTGTCTTCATTATTTATTAGGCCTAGTGGGCACTGGTTACCAAACCCTTGTTAGAAAAACGTACTTGTATCTAATTATAGTTATTTTACTAAAATTTAAACATATTACTCCGTATTATGTACATGTGATAACGTGATAGTAGCAATACCAGTGTTTATATTTATTAGGTAATAAAAAAATGCTTTAAAATCTAATGTAGCTTAATTGTGACAATTTCTAGTTGACCATATGGCCTTGTGAATGATTATATGCCATCATGGATTGGTGTTACTTCTTTACTTTTAGTTTGAGTCTTCTGTCTCCTGTCCCATGGATGACAACATGTATGTATTATCAGATCAAGTAATGGGTAAAAAATGATATTTTTTTACGGTACGGGTTAAGAGAATATTAAAAATTATCATAAAACACCTAAAATTAGAATTGGTTGATTTATGATGAAACAACCTTAGAATAGTGACCCGTTTGAGAAATAACATAACCTAAAAAACCCATTCATAAGTATGTGGTCAAACCATTAGACATTGAGTGATGTTCTAGTACTAATTATGGTTTTATGAGTTCTAAAGAGACGTACCTATGGTTTTATGATTCATTAGGAAAACCAACCTGTAAAAAAGACAATTGACCTACATACCTGTATATTTGAGGAACAAGTATAGTTAGAAAACTCTTATCGACATATTTATTTGTAGGATGGGCTTTACCTCTGCTGGCTGTTGCAAAGCGTCTCTACCAGTGTTGCAATCATTTCCTTTCGCAAGAAGATATTCTCGATTGAATTTTTAAAATACTTTTATTTATCTTTTTTTATATAATTGTGTGTGTCATAAAACCTTTTTTATTAAACGTAAAGTAACTTTTGATTGTGTTAAGGGGGGGGGGGGGGGTCGGTTTGTAGACCTTTTTTTAAAATTGCGTGTGTGGATCTTGTATATTAGTTGGTTATGTTGTCTGTTTGATAAATCCGTTTTTTTAATGAAAAAGTCATTTAAGGTGAACTTTTAGTTTTAGCGTTTATGATTAGATTTGGATGAGATTCATACCCAACCTATCATAGTTGGATCATTTAACATGGAATTTGGATTAAAAAAACTCATCCATTAGTTCTTGCTTAAAAGCTTTCAAACATGTTTTGTAGAACATAAAGTCAAAGAAGAATAAATAAACAGAATGTGTGTATAAGTAACTGCTTGTATTTGCATTGTTGCATTCTTGAAGTATTATAAAACAATACAACTGTTGTAAATAAAATCTCATGAGTTGTTATATCACAGAGTATATAGTTCGGTTTGTAGACTTTTTTTTAAATTGCGTGTGTGGATCTTGTATATTAGTTGGTTATGTTGTCTGTTTGATAAATCCGTTTTTTTAATGAAAAAGTCATTTAAGGTGAACTTTTAGTTTTAGCATTTATGATTAGATTTGGATGAGATTCATACCCAACCTATCATAGTTGGATCATTTAACATGGAATTTGGATTAAAAAAACTCATCCATTAGTTCTTGCTTAAAAGCTTTCAAACATGTTATGTAGAACATAAAGTCAAAGAAGAATAAATAAACAGAATGTGTGTATAAGTAACTGCTTGTATTTGCATTGTTGCATTGTTGCATTCTTGAAGTATTATAAAACAATACAACTGTTGTAAATAAAATCTCATGAGTTGTTATATCACAGAGTATATAGTTCATTCCAACTCAAAATCGAAAAGTATTGGCTGCAATCTCAACATTGGGTGCGTTATTCATTCTAATGAAGTTGATCCATGCAAGTGTCAACATAAGATAAGAATACATCTTTAGTAAAAGTTTGTTTTAATACATATATGAAATACATAAAAGAAATGATTTGACCCATATTTGAAACTTAAGTGGCAGTCCACACTATTTATGTTGCCAATGTGCTTCACATCGATTCAAAATCATATAAATGGGATTACTATCGTGTAGGTGAAATGTTGTACAGAGACAATGCCTCTTATCGTATAGTCTTTGATTATTAATAATAGATTCCCTTCATAATATGAGCACAAATCACCATAGGCTTGTCGTTTAATGCAACAACAAAAACACAAATATATATTCTCCAACTTCGAGCTTATGGTCGAGGATTAGGTATCCTCTACCCTTAAAAAGGAACTAAATTAAAAAAGAATGATTGTGCTAACTATAAATGGTTGGTAAAGTAATATATGATATTTGGGAGATAGTCAGTGGCACATGTAATGTCATCGTTCAGATACGGAAATGCAAGATTATGCTCCATCATCTACACGGTGATAACACCTAAATATTAAATCTATATATATATATATATATATATATATATATATATATATATATATATATATATATAATCTTACTATATTATAAAGCATTTGGTACTTTTGTAACAAACTTTTAGTTGGCTGAATTTTAAGACTTTTTTACTTAATATATAAAGCAAGTTGTTAGATATCTTCCTCACATTAATAACTTTTTGTAACAAACTTTTTTAACAACCTATTAAAATAATATTTTTTGTTTTAAATTGAAATTTCTTTTTATATATTTATTACTTTTGTAATTTAAATTCACCATATTTTCTAAAATTTCGTGCTCTTTAATTCAATATCCACTTCGATAAATTTTATTAACTTTTAGTTTTTTTCTATTTATAGCGGGTTTATTTTGATTTAACTTTTTTACCATTTTAAATTAATGTGAATACGAACTTGATAGGTTATTTATTTGCTTTAAAAATCGTCATTAAGTACTCGCCGCTGCTTTGCGCGGGCACCATACTAGTACCTTATAAAGCATTTAAGTTTTTATTTTTAGACGTCTTAAAAAAATTCAGCCTCTAACATTTTTTAATTTAGAAATTAATCTCATTCATCCATCTTTTTTATAACAAACTTTTTTCTAACAAACTATTCAAAAAAACTTTTATATTTAAATTGAAATATTTTTTAATTTTTTTAGTTTTTATAATCTAATTCACCATATTTTCGAAAATTTCACGATCTTTAATTCAATATCCGATAGAATCTCCCGTTGTTCCTCAGTAGCTCAGTGGTAGAGCGGTCGGCTGTTAACCGATTGGTCGTAGGTTCGAATCCTACTTGGGGAGATTTGAAAATCACCGTCAACGCCCCGGTGTAAGTCCGGGATACTCCTTTGTTCCATAGCCCTGGGGCTATTTACAACTATCCAATTAAGAATTCATATTTTGAAAATTTTTAGTTTTTTTATTTTTAGTGAGTTTATTTAGATTTAACTTTTTATTATTTTAAACCTATTGATGTTTGGCTTTTTGAGTTTTGACCGATTACCACAAATCCAAGGTTAAAAACAAATAATGAAAAACCAATTAGTTTATAAAACATAGGATTTTGTCTAACCAGTTAGGCACTTACCACAGTCCACAAATCTACAATTAATCATATGAAGTTTCACTCTTCTTTGGTAACTGGTAAGCAATTGACGTTTAGTTTCTCAATTGTGATTACGTGACATATTTTACAAGAAAAAAAAAATAACTTGTTGAACTTCAATTGGTTGAGGGCAATTTGAAAAAAGGGCTGAGGTCATGACGAAAATAAGCCCAATAATTGCACTAATAAAAATTCTTTTTAACCAGATTATTGAGGGCACAACCCCCATAATTTAACATGTCCCTCCGCCCCTGCCAAAGGCCCTTGTCCTCTTAAAAGCATGTTTCTCAGCCGTTTTATAACCAGGTAATGAAATCAGTATTAACCAAAGCAAAGTGATTAGCACCACGACCTTTACTTGTTTTGAGAGATGGTGAAGTTGTTTTCAGCAATAATTAGGTTCTTGTGCCCCCAACTACTATGTTTGTAAATCTTTTCAAAACAGATAAGCATAAACACTAAGCGTTTGGGTTATGTGTGATTATTCTTTTCAAGGCTATGCCAAAGGTCGAAACACTACTCAAATTGACCGATCTAAAGTAAATGGGTTGCAAAAATCACTTATGATTATGTAAATGCACGTAGGTGAATGCATAGATTCATAAAATGTCAATAGCTTAATTCGTAACATGAGAAGCATTCAGAAAGTAATTTGAATAATGAAAATATCAAAATCAAAAGTAAAAAAAACATAGAATGCATAGATTTGTCGAGCTTAATTCATAACATGAGAAGCATCTCAGTACCAAACACCCCTGCTGCAGCACTAATTCAGGAACCAAACACCCCTTCTGTAGCACTAACTCAGGAACCAAACACCCCTTTCGATAGTTTGCATATTCCTAGAACTTATAACCCAACTAATCAAACCAGAAAGGATGCTAAATTAACAGTAGGCTTGATACAAAAATAGTAGTCGTAGTACCACACTCCATATCGCCAACTGAACCAACCTTAGGGGCATCTTTTCTCTTATGGCTATTGGCTACGGAAGACTGACCTGCAACATAATAGGTATGGATTTAAAACTAGGTATGACACAAACAATAAAACAGACAAAAAAAGTAGTAAAACTTTTGCATATCGTTTGTTCGAGTGCATTCCGACTGACGAAACAGAAAATAATTATTATATTATTAAACTAAACGTGATAAAAAAACTAATCTTCCGATTCAGTAATCTTGCCCAACCAAGGTGGTAGCAAAATTCCTGTTTGATCCTAAAGAGTTTTGAACAACGGAGCTTTCTGTACACCCAGCGACTTCATTCATAGCAGTAGCACCATCACCTCCCTCTACACCACCACTTCCATCGGTAGAATACTTGTGTCTAGGAACACCTACAAGCTGTTTAATACTTGCATTATGGATAAACAACCCGAACTGACTACGTTCAAGCTGAACTTTCTCAAACACCTCCTGCTTAAACTCCTTTGCTCATATAAGAATCTCTTCCAAAGTCATGGACGTAACCTTAATACGTGTCTCCCGTTCAATGATTCCCTTGACAAGCTTCTGTATATGGGTAGTATCCTTCTCTTGGCACGGAGTGATCTTGGCGTATTTATAAAGACACTCTTTATCATTAACACGAGGACCAATAGTTAACACAACAGGCATGATGAAAGGTTGGTTGTCAGCACTCTCGGCTTCAAATTTTATAGTGTAGTCGACTGGAGAGACATTAGATCTCAGATGCATAGGTTTATCATGACTTTCTGCTTCAATTTTATTTCCTAATAAAGTAAGGGACACCTCAAAGCTTTCTTGATCTTCCTTTTCACCCTCCATCAAGTCCATGACCTTGGTATTGTTTGCAGGCCTATTTAAAGAAATTTGCACCTGTCCTACAGCAGTCTTTAGATCATTGAAGTAAACCTGCCTCAATCTTTCATGTTCATTCAACTGATCAGCAAATTCTTTTTCTGCCAAATTTAACTTTTCCAGTCTTATAGAGGAATTACTACCATGCAGATAGACGATCAGAGCTTTTTCCAATCTGAAGTCATTTACTATATTCATCTTCTTGTCGTCTTCATCCAGAATTTGTCCAATACATTGCAAAGATTCTTCATTAGACGAGCCATGGTTTTCTCGTGATGTTATACTACATAACCATGAAAGACATAAGGTCTATATGTCCAATATGAGAATATAGTCCAACACACTGACCTTAAAAGCACAGTATATAGTGACATGATTGATGGGTCAACTTAACTCAGCGAGTTTTTACTGGTACAAAAACTAGTGGTGTGTTTCAACCCGAACACATCGTGCTCGATTACCCAATCTGAAACCCATCTTGCCACTTATTAAAATTAATGTCCAAAACTTTATATTCGAGATATGGAAATGCCAGGATAAATACTATAGAAATATACCGAGAACTTAAGGCTGTTGAAGAGCTCAAGACACTGTAGGATTTAGATGTTGAAAAATACTATTCGTATTACCATCAGCAGTTCCATTACCAACTGCAGCAGATGGGAACTAATCTTCAGATGACAATGGAGACTCGATATGAGCAAGAACCTCAAAACCATTTGAAGAAAAATATGTGGTTGTTATTGAAGTGAGAGGTTGCGTGTTCGAGGCTGGTAAGCGTTTGTGTATGCAAAAGCATTTTTCCATAATAAAATATTTAAAAATGCAAGTCACTTACGACATATAAATAAACATATCATGAGATAAGTTTGTCAAAGTAATCAGTTATGATTTGACT
Source organism: Glebionis coronaria (assembly GCA_025667525.1). Classification (NCBI taxonomy): domain Eukaryota; kingdom Viridiplantae; phylum Streptophyta; class Magnoliopsida; order Asterales; family Asteraceae; genus Glebionis; species Glebionis coronaria. The sequence continues at coordinate 237,342 of JANFOE010001267.1, read as the reverse complement.
GACCTTACTTGCCATTAGGAAGACGTCCTTCATTAAAAGAATCGTTGGAATTCTGGTTTAGAAAAAATGTAATTATTGCGAATCACAAACATCTAAGTTGCAAATAGGATCCATCTTTCCAATCTTCAATGTTTGGATCAGTAAAGGATACAACCACAACCTTGTGATGTTCCTCTGAGTTTTCCCACATCAATAAGTTCGAGTATCCTTTCTAACATCGGACAAACCATCATGATCCTCAGCGAGAACTTGTTGAGCCCGTAGAACATCAAAGTTCTCATCACTACAGCTAGTCATATATGCTTAACATTAGAATCAAAACCTTTAAAGCGTGAATCCACATGAGAAACAATTATCTCTTAATGACCAAAACCACGATAACGGTAATCGTTGGATCTCATTTATAAAATAAGTTAGGATATAGGCCTAACCTGAGTTGTACATCGGCGCACACCTCTTTCGACATGTTTTCCCTCTCGCTTGACTCGTCCATGTTTTCACCTATAATTAGTCAAATTTAATGAAATGGTCACCCATTATTGACCAGGAGAAATGTTTCATTTTAGTTTTGTACCATAGTCAATGAATTAGAACGATCAAACATCGGTAGAGAATTATGTTCACCTTTGGTAGTAGCCATTGGTATTGTGCTGTGTACATGCCTGCATAAGTCACATTATATCTTTCATCTATGTTGATTTGTTACTAATTGTAAAAAGCCATGAGAATTTAGTACTTACCAAAAGTCACGTAGGAAAACAATACAATAATGTATTTTGAAACTCGCTTGATTGAATATCAACGTGTATTAATAGTACGTAGATTTAGAGTTTAGAGTGTTTGTTTATTCTAGAATTCCAGCAAACGACGCTACAAAGATAAGACAAATTTAATAGATTGGACATATAAATATGTATCAAGTATCTTAAGTATATTGTGAATGCAAAAATGGATATAATTTTACACGAAGTATGATCGCTTCGAAAGCTCTTATGCCCAACCTATAGAATAGGTACTTGTTTCACACCCATAAGTTAAACTGACATCCATCAAATATGTCAGGAAAACAACGCTAAATGAAATCAGGTATGGTCATGAGTAGCATATTTTATAGCATCAATCAAGGCTCTATCAGAAAGTTTCTAACATAAATGTTCTATCATAGAGGTTGTAACAAAAAATTTATATTAGCAAGGTTGAAGGTTGTATCACAAAGGTTCTACATAAAAAAAATGATAAGAAATATCACATCATAAACGCCTAATCAGAAACATCTCATCATAAGTTGATACCAATAGAAACGCCGACGTTTGGCCTCATGACAATATCGTCTATTACATCACTATTATGACCAATATCCTATCTGCACGCAGTGGTATGCGGACCATCCGTAGCAACTCGATTTTGTAATTTACGCAACAATAATAACAGATATTTTCATCTTATAATCACCGCATTGATCTCAAAAAGATCAATATCATTTTCTTCAAGAGCGGTAGCCTTGACTACAGCTAGAATTGAACATCAGGCCCAATGCCCATATTTGCAGGGGAACACCAACGACACCAAAAGTCCTATAATGAATTCAGCTCATTTAAGTAAATTAAAAAGACTCCTCATTTTTCAAGTTCTCCTCTATGGTCATTTTTCTGTATGGTCATTAATACAGAAAAGGGCAGTATGTGGTTTGTTTTATTCAAAACCTCTACCATGTGGTACCCCGTTTATTTTGAGTAGTGTAGTTAGAGTGCACAAAATTTCCTCAGCATTTTATTCGTCTGTCAGAGAAAACATGTATCAAGCTTGTACTCGGTGTCATTACGGGTGCCACAACGATGGTTAGATCTATGTACAATAGCACTTTTCATTTTTTTAATATCGTTTGCAGATTCGGAGAGTAGAAGCAGATAACTGCAGACCTGCATTAACGACTATCAGTGGTGATGCAGTGTATTTTCACGCAGATAGGAAAAGAATTTAAAGTTTATGCGGTGCGAGATGACAAATTTTACTATCGAGTTGAATTTGTCTTTGTCGAATTTATGGGACATTTTTTCCCAGAATGTAAGCTCAATGACATCGCCACACTTTAGATGTGCTCGTTTACAGTCTTGTTTAACACTTGTTCCATTACACGAAGCTTCTGATTTTATAACCATATTTTGACTTAAAGGTTACGGATCATTTCAGTTAATGTGTTGAGTTCATCTCCGTTAATTTTGAGATGACTTCTGAGGTCTTCAATAGTTTCTTCTAGTTGATCGACAATCTGATCTTTCGACTGCAACGTTTCTTTAACCTTCAATTCTAAAACGTTGATCTTTTACTCCCTGGATTTATTTTATTCTAGTAACAATTCTTGATCCCGGTTCTTGTTTGCAACTTCAACAGTTGAAATAGACTGTTTTTATGTTAATCTAAATTTTAAAACACATAATTGCAGGCCTGTGAGCCTCCACCACAAAAAGCTTAACTTGGTGTTGTTGCTTCAAGAGCTGTTAAAGGAAACCTTGTCCAGTTGGAAACTCGAGTAAACACAAATATCAGATGTTTCATCAAGTTATGTAACACGTAATAGGAGGCACTTCAAAACATGCAAATATAAATATCAGATGTAATGTTGTTACATATTTATCACTTTTTACAAAGAAAAATGTTCTTTAAAATACACATGAGGTTACACTTGGACCAAATGAGTACTTCGAGCTTGAATGCATTCTGTTCACCTGTTGAAGTGGCTGAATAAGCGATTTAGCCTTGTAATTGACATGAAACTTTGCCTTAGCCAACAATCCCTACATCACAACATAAAACCACTGTGAATGCTACAATATTCTTTCAAGATTCTCGCTTAACTGATTTATATGATCATAGAAATGGCAAGGGGATGGGTAACAAGTCAAAACAGGTTTGGATTGAAACAGACCAAGTCGGGTTGGGTTAAGTACGAACACTTTTTGTCCATTTTCAAGAAAAGTTAAAAATTTAATGCATTAGGAGTTAACTACAGTAACAAAAACAATATTGTTATAACAATAATCTAATTATTTGAATGGAACAATTTGAAGAGGTTGGGTGACTTTCAACCTGTTCAACCCATTCTATAACCATTTTAGCTACTTAGTTTGATCCGGCCCGTTTTAGATATAACACAACCAAACAACCCATTCATAAGTAACTGCATTAAACTTGTTACCTCTGCCAGATTGAAAGAGTTTATAAAGCAGCTATAATCAGTTATTAACTCTCTGGTAAACTCTCCTGATTCAACTGCAACATTAACATCATTGAAAAATCTTTACAAGATCTAACAGTAATTGTCTCTACGGAGAGTAGAATGCATAATTAGACAGTCAACATCAATATTCTTTTTCATATTACTCTGATGGAAACTAATAGAGCAATAGAAATAAAAAAGATAGATCATGTTGTTCCACAACACAACATCTTATGTGTCATTATCCACTTTCATATCCGTCTTTTTTAACAATAACTTGTATACTACAACACACTTGTTGAGACGTACCTTAAAATTAGTTCGTCATCAGTTAATGATAATGGTTGGTAGATGTATTATACATTAGGGTGAGGTTTGGCTACTGCTATATGTGCTTCTCTTATAACATTGGCAATTATTTTATGAAAATTTTGTGCGACCCGAGGGAATCACAATCTATATTCATGCAACTTCAAAATCAATAATAGTATCTAAACCTACAAAATTAGTTAAAAAAAAGTGTGGGTTTGCTATTATAGATCCGGTGGTCTAGGCGGGTGGTGGAATGTGGTGGCAGCCATGGTTGAGAGAGAGATAGAGGGTTGTGTGTGAAAAAGAAATAAAATGTATTAAGATGAAATGGAAACACAAGCAACACCCCTCCTTGGAAGCCTTAGAGGGGTATATATAGTCACACACCACACTTAACTATACATTGTTTCCTAGTCTAGTCTAAGCGTGTGTAACTATGATAACTAATGGGAATTCTTAACTGTCGTCACATAAAGTGAATTTGCAACAATCTTCCCCCATGGGACGATGTGTAGAATTCCTTACAATATTTTTCCTAACAAATACATAATGATTAAGAACAAAAGCTTTCATGAAGCGTCCAATGCTGATGATGTCTTCTGAGGCCTTTGACTTCAAGTCTTCACTTCAAAACGACTCATCTTTAAAGTAACTTGTAGTAGAAATACTGTAACGACACGAGCTAAGTAATCCATATACTTCTGGTTAAGGAGAAGCTTCTGAATTAACTTCCCCCTAATTCATGCCACATAAACTTGATGTAGAAGCTTTTAAATAGCTTCCCCTAAACCGACAATCCTTGTAAGCAACTTCAAAGCTTTCAATAAAGCTTAGAATGATTAAACGCACAACGGAATTTAACAAGCAAACCCCATCATATAACATGATAATGTTGCTATGAGGGATTGAAAGTTTGGGGCACACCAAGTAGATCAACAACTTCTCTTCTCACGCTTGAATAATTCTTCTGAATTTTTCTTCCCCCTGAGAGTTCAAGTTATGCATACTAGAAAGAATCAAGACATTTCCTCCCCCACATAGTTGAAGAAAATAAACCAATCCCAAGTATGAAGCTCAAATACTAAAGTAGACACTTTATCCCATTCATGAAGTTGACATCGTAACACCAGAGTCAATTAAGTCCCGGAGATGCACATATCTTCTTCTGGAGAAGCACCGGAGTTAATTAAGTCCGGGAAGTGCATATCTCTCCATATAGGATAATGATGATGAATAATTGCAACATCAAAACAATTAAACATCGAATCAGTAGTGTACCGTTTAGAGATTGATAACGCCACAAGTTAAAACACTGATGTTTTCTGCGGTTATGACAAATGTCATTCCGGAATGTCTTCAAATCAAAAGAAGGTATGAAGTTCATCACGTGTACTCGTTGTGCATTCAATGTGTCTTCTTCTTCCCCCTTGATGGTTTCGAAACTCGTAACCATCAATAAATCGTACGCATATGCACCTGAAATCTCGTGAGAATAATAAATAAGCAGAATTATATATTTTGTGAGAATCAGCTGCTGATCGAAATAATCTACTCATAAACTCTCCATGGCCATCTTTACCAACCCCTTTGTAGACAATTTGAAGTGACCACTAATAGAATGAACCAGATACATCAAACATGAAATTGAATAAAAATCCTTCGATCTTGTGACTTAAGCTTGCACAATTGTTGAATGAGGAACGGTGGAGAAATATCTAAGTACCCGATACATCACTGAAGAAGTATATACGCACAACACCTCTTGAAATTATCCACGTCGACTAAGCGCGTGACACTGAGTACAAAAATGTAACCCCTTTAAGTGATAGTTATCCGAGTCATCAACCAACTACCCCGAATCCGGAAACTAGATAAACAAGTCTTCATTCTAAGATTAAGCACGAGCAAGTTATCTTTGAAGATAAAATAAATACACGCCTTCGAAAAATCCGTCTTCAACTTCACATAATTAATACCCGAACACAAAATCCGTAGCCACAAAAAATATACCCATTTTTCTTCGGTCTCGTCAAATAATTTTGTCACTTAGTCTCTCATCACTTGATCACTTTGTCACGTCATTTTGTCACTTTTAAAATCGTTAATCAAAATATTTAATATTTATCATATGAAATGAAATAAATAAAATTTTAATATAACAATTTTTTCAAAAAAATTGGTTCATCACATGTATACTAACTATCCCAGTCGGTCCATCGGTCCATGATATGTCCAGCCCATCAAGCGTAGCCCACCAAAAGTGTTCAAGACCCGCTGGCCATTTGGTTTTATACTCGGTTTATAGAAAGGAAAGTTTATCTAGATAACCCCTAATATCCCACTCATAAAGCCAACCCCTAATCCCACTCCCACTTAACACATAACCCTAATCTTATCACCTAGAAACATCCGCCCCCATCTTCACCATTTTCTCTCAGCCAAAAAAAAATCATCAAACCAAAATCTGCTATAATCATGTAAACCTCGTCTCAATCCCATCTCATAGTATCATCAACAAAGCCTCATCTAATCTCATATTAAACCCATTAATCATACGAATCATACGAACCCTACGAATCCCACATCTTAATCATACGAATCCCACATATATGAACCATAGATGATGAATGGCTTCAAGATCAATTGGTTGGTCTCAGGTAGGTTCGAATATTTTTACTTGTGGGTCAATCGAATCAAAGTAAAAATGGAACATGATTGTTTTAAATTTTTGCTTTGCATGATTCAAAAATTAAACAGGAAGCTATGCTTCCTAGAGGACCGACGATGAGATACAAGACATTCGTTTGAGTTAATGAAAACAAAACAAATAATTTATAACAGTTATGTTATAAATATTGTTTATATTTCGAATATTAAATAAGGGTAAAACCCTTACATCAATCGATGATGATGATATAGGCTCTGGATGAAAAGATCATTTAAGATTTGTGCATGTCTTTAAATGATGATACCGAGGTAGAATCTGAGATCCTGATTTAAGTAATGTTTTAGATTCGAGTTTTGTTTTGATTTATAGATGGGTTAGGTGTCGATGGGTTATAGATAGATTTGGTGTTGATTGGGAGTGAAAAGGGAGGTGTTTAATTGTTTTGGTCTTGTTAAACTGTCATAATGTTTAGAAAACTGCATCGCAATAATTTTTTTAACAATCATCGCAATGTTTTCTTTTCCATCGGAATGTTAAAAAAATTTCAACAGCATGCTCCCTTAATATTTCATCGCAATGGGTCAAACCACCCATCGCAATGAGACCCATCGGAATGAGTCCCATCGCAATAGGTACAGTCGAACCCATCGGAATGTGTCAAAAACCCCATCCCAGTCAATGCGATCGAAAGTGGCCATCGGAATGATAGCATCGGAGTGCATCTATCGGAATGCATCCATCGGAATGCATCTATCTGAAAACTTATCCATAGTACCTTTTCCTTGAATTCCAGATCTGGGTTTTCTAGATCTGTTTTTATCTTCTCATCTTCAAAAAAATACCTGAAAAATTCATTGACCATAAAACATTTTTAAAGCTGTTTTTAGGCCATTTCAGATCCGAAAAAATAGTATATTTGAGGACAGATTTAAGGCCAGATGATAAAAAGTATGTGACACATTTACCCAGAAACCTTTATTGGACCGATGAATGATGAAGAAACATATGGACTATTTGTTTAACCAAAATATCAACAGCGACATATGGCGTCAGATGAGACAGATTGAGACAAAAAAAATTGTGATAAAGAGCAGTGACGAAAACAATGACAAAAAAAATAGATATAAACCAAATTTTGACCAACGAATCAAACAAAGAACACGCCCCGATCCGAGGATTGAACCGTGGCTCTGATGCCAATTGTGGGTTTTCTATTATAGATCCGGTGGTCTAGGCGGGTGGTGGAAGGTGGTGGTAGCCATGGTTGAGAGAGAGATAGAGGGTTGTGTGTGAAAAAGAAAGAAAATGTATTAAGATGAAATGGAAACACAAGCAACACCCCTCCTTGGAAGCCTTGGAGGGGTATATATAGTCACACACCACACTTAACTATACATTGTTTCCTAGTCTAGTCTAAGCGTGTGTGACTATGATAACTAATGGGAATTCTTAAATGTCGTCACATAAAGTGAATTTCCAACAAAAAGAAATATATATGATAACGTCACATTGTTCCAAAGCTTTTTTCAGTCAGTCTTTCTGCAGAAAATATTACACACAACCAGTTACCAACTATATCCTGTTGTTTTGTTTTCAAGCTCATCTTAAAGGTGCTTATCGATTATATTGGTTTCTCTACTGATGAGTTGCGGGAGTTTGTTCATTTATATTATCCTACACGTGAGTGAATTAACTAATTATTGAACTTGTAAACTTGCACTTTATGAACTGTATGGTTAATTTGTGATTAATTTTGGGATTCATGGATTATGCAGGTATCATGTTCCTAAAACTATATTTCCTATATAATTTAAATTTTTATAAAAGATATATAAAAAAGGCATGAGATGTATGAATGGTATATTCAGTATAAAAAGAGGAAGACTTGATGAAAGCCTGAAAGCAATTATCTTTAAAAGGTTACATGAAGTCATGAACAAATTTTTTTTGTTGCAATTACTGAACATGCCTTCTTTCATTGACACATAATTTGATATCAGATGCAAGATTAAGATCTAAAACACAAGATCTTTAATCATAAAATTTAATTGATCAGCACATAAAACTCACACTTTTTGATCTATACAATGTAAACTAACTAACCTTTTTAAGATTGAAAATAGAATTAAGATGTTATTGTATCTAAGTACTATTAATAAGGAGAAGAAGGTCAAGAAAATTTACCAATACGACACCACTTTATATCCCTCCGGTGACAGCTTATCGATTTGATAGAAACTAGAATCAAATTTAGTGGTGTTGATAAAAAATATTCATATTAACCTAAAAAAAGAAGCTATGTTAATAATTATTATTAGGGTTTTAAGAAAAACATTTATCAGTAAAACACAAAAGCAAAAGAACTATCAACATATGAATATGCAATGTTAATAAAAGCAACCTTAAAAAAGATAATGATGAAATTTGAGATGCAAGCATACTTTTTCTTTACTAACAAAGATGAATTAACATGCAAAACAAAAAATTAGAGTTTGATTAGGGTTTTGGAACAAAGAGACGCACCTTTTTTACGTGGTTTGGTTTTGAGTTATACGGTTATATTGATACCTGATGTATATGAATAGCATTGGTTCTTTCAGAATTTATTAACATTGTTTTGGGCAAAAAATCAACAAAGATAGTTTGGCTTAGTGGTAAACTTGGTGACTTGTTAGAAATAGGTCACGAATTCAAGTCTTTCACTTGACAGCTTTTTTACATAATTTCTGGAAATCCTTATCCAAAACGCGATTTTAAAAATGGCGTTTTCAAAACGCGATTTTCAAAAATATGTGATTTTAAATCATTAAAAACGTGAAAAATGGAGATATTTTAGGGATTTCTAAAATACTATTGGTTTAGAGGTGCCATGTCACATGTGACTGGGATTAGGGGTGTGTCTTTAAATCGTAATTATACCTATATATAATATAGAGATCTTTATCTCCATATTATATATAGGTATAATTGTGACTTGATACCACACCCCTAATCTCAGTCATATGTGACATGACAACTATTAGCCAATAGTATTTCACAAATCCCTAAAAGATCTCCATTTTCCATGGTTTTTATGATTTGAAATCGCAGTTATTTCAAAATCATGTTTTCGAAACGCAGTTTTGAAAATCGCATTTTGAAACGCAGTTCTGATATGGTTTTCAAAAATTTTGTAAGAAAAGTGTTACGTGCAATATTTGAACTCGTGACCAATGGTTAATAAGTAAGCAGGTTTACCACTAAGCCAAACAACTTTTGATGATTTTCTAATTAAAACAATGTTAATAAATTCTAAAAACCAATGCTATACACATATACATCAGGATATACTTTAAAACTATATCTAGATATACATCCAAACATATACACACTGCGAGCTAATCTTAAACCCTAATGAAACTGTATTCATTTTGTTATGTAGGTTAATTCATCTTTGTTCTATCTGATGTTATTTGTATGAATATACTTATCTCTCTTTCATTCATATTATCCTCACACAAAAAATGTAAAACCCGCATGCTTTTACCATGCATAGTACCCTTAGGATCGTACGTACTAGATAAAAACTTTCCTAATATAGCATGATTACGATTACGTGTTAGGAGTTTACGTATTACGTACGTGTTAGAACACGATAAGTATTTACTACGCACGAGCACGTAATAATTATTTTACAATAATTAATCACGAACATGCGATCATGAAATCATGAACGTAATTAAAACACGAACTATTATTAATTACGTATATATATTTATTACGAGCGTAATTAAATATATTAGATCACGGTATTTACGTAACGAAAACATTTAAAACACGAACACAAATAATCACAAACGTTTAACTTAATAACGAGACACGGAAAAAGGTACGGGTACCCCAAGTGGGGTCCCTACCCGCGGCATCAAGGACAAATGGGCCAAGCCCATTTGTCAAATTTACTAAAAGGGAATTAGGAGATTTACACTACTCATAAAATTTTACAGAAGATTTTTAAGAAAACCTAAAAAACCTCCTTCCTCCCTTCTCCTTTGTGCCGCCACCCTACAACCACCATAGGAGGTGATTGTGATCTTGGATCTTGAAGTTTTAGTGATTGATCGTGTTGGTTCTTCGTCCTTTTGATCCACGGATTCGGTAAAAACCTTTTTAAACCTTTTCTTTTGATTTAATCTTTTTATAAATCAAGAACATGTGTTGTTTTTATAAAAACATAATAACTAAACATGAATCTAACATGATTTGGTGTTAAATAAAATCAAAGGGGTGTTTTTAAGGGGTGTTTGTTTTGGCCGCAGGCTGCAACCGAACCCGAATGGGTTTCGGTTTGCCAAGCCGACCACCACCAAGACCATATGGTCTTGGTTGGTGCGTGTGGGTCCCACGGCAGCAGTAAAACATGGGGTACCCCGAGTTGGTTCGGGGTACGGTGTCGATTTCATGTCCGGTTCATGCTTTTTGGTCTAGATCCGGTTCATGGTGTATGTTAGTTTTTTATGTTTATGATCTTAGGTTAAAATTAAATTAATAAAATGATGTGATTAATTTAATAACATGACTTAGGTTATTTAATTATTTAATAATCATGAAATTATTTTAACCTAAGTATTTGTATATTTAGAACTTATAATTAATTAATTATTTTAAAACCATGGATATAATTAATTAATTAACATGACTTAGGTTATATTATTAATATATAATAATACATATTTTAACCTAAGTATTTAACTTATTTAATTAAAAACATGTTATACTTTAATTAAATATATTAACCTATAGTTTAATATAATTACACGAAATAATTATTAAATTATAGATTATATCATATGACTTAGAAAATAATCATGGAAAACACTTAGGCTTATATACTTAGCTTATTTAACCAGCTTATTTCTAATTATGGAAACTTTCTATTTTTAGAAACTTAATTAAATAATGCAGCTAATCTATTTATGGAAACCAGCTATTTTTAGAAACTTATTTATTTTAGGCAGCTAATCTATTTATGGAAACTTATTTAATTAAGGCAGCTAATCTATTTATGGAAACTTTCTAGTTTTAGAAACTTATCTATTTTAAGCAGTAATTATATTTTTGGAAACTTTCCATTTTTGGAAACTTTCTATTTTTGGAAACTTTCTATTTTTGGTAACTTTCTATTTTTAAAAACTTTCTATTTTTGGAAACTTTCTATTTTTGGAAACTTTCTATTTTTGGAAACTTTCTATTTAATGAAACCTACTATTTTTGGAAAGTTACTTATTATTACACAGTAAGTATAATAACACATGAAATACCAGAAATACTTAATCAGATTAAACAGAATATAAGATAAAACACAGTTAAAGGCTTTAAAACAGTAAAACATGGTAAGAACACATAAAATAAGCTAAGACATGACATAAAACCAGCTACGTATTTAGTAAGCAGATACTTATTCATGTATGTATTTATGTAGCACTAGTGATTCGGAAGTAGGATTCCTCTCAGTTCGTCTTTCTCGTTCACTGGACATAAGGTTCGGATTCCCGTCCTTTCAGTATGAACATTCTTTCCTTATTAGGATTCCCCGTATGCAGCCAACTGTTTTCCCGTAGTATAAGTTATGTGTTTGATTGCTTATGTTTAATTAAGTTTACCTATAGCCATATACATGCATGACCAGTTTCACCTAGTTATGGAGGTACCATAACGATAACATTAGAGGCACTGATGTTATGACTTCACCACGGCGGAGTGATTGCTCGTGGCGTCCCTTCAGCTTTTGGCCATTTATATTATATTTATCATGTGGGGCGTATGGGTGCATCCTAGTTACATGTTTTTTTATTCAGGATTCATGGTGAATGTAGTGTGTGCCTTGCATCCTTCACAAGGAGCTGATCCCTCCTACCCAAAAACCAGTATATTAAATTAGAGGCAGCCCCTCTAATTTCCATGATGAGGTCACCCCTCCAAGTATTCATGCACGGTGGATTTTCATGACCTATATTGGCTAAATGGTAAAATATGACAAACAGTTTTTATAACACAAACATAAGGCTTTCAAACTATTAAACCAGTTTTATTAAGACTTAACCAGGTTACTCGGGACTTAGTTTTCTTCCGCTGTTATTATGTTATATGCTTATCCTATTCATGCTTTATTGTACATCCGTGCAATGAGCATATTTGCTCAGCCGTTTTCCTTTTCTATGTTCCCAAAACGGCAGGTACTCAGGGACGCTCGTAGACACTAAGAGTACGTGCATATGGACTGGAAGCTGTCTAGCCTTCTTTACATTATGCATTTCCTTTCTTATGATACTTATGCTTTGGACATTGTTTAGTCCTTTCCTTTATTACACTATGTTTGTATGTGATGAGCTTTACTTTTGGACTACCGATGTTTGATTCCGGTATTTTCCTTTTTATGGTCAAGTAATGTTTAGACATTTTTCCTTGAATTCTTTGATGACACGTCATAATGTCTGTGATATTTCCATTTCCAAAATGGGGTGTTACAATTATGGTATCAGAGCCAAGGCTTCGACCTGTAGGCTCTCAAATATGACCTGTGATTAGTGGGTAGTCACTACGGTCTTCCTAGAACTGACAGTCGTTTTCATGCATTCATCATTTTTAAGCATACATATACATGTCATTGTTGCAGGGTTTTTGACTAAGTAATGGTTGGTACAAGACTGGCCCTATTTAGTCGCATGTGTTTTATCGAAACTTTTAGATTTGGGACCGAACCATAGGCGTCCCCTCGCTATGTCTTTTGTTTTGGGTGAACTGACCAGAGGCGTTCACTCACGAGCATACAAAAGTTTTCATAAAACTGCATCATGCATTCATACACAAAATTTTCTTGCATAAAATTTTTCTCGTGAAATTTTAGTATAAATTTTTTTTTCATGTATATATTTATATTTATGTTTTGATCTGTTTAATCATATGTTTTATGTTATACTGTCAGATGGTTCTCACACACGAACAGGAGCAACTCAATGCTGGAATTCAGGCTGCCATGCAAGCCTTGCTTCCTCAACTGAGGAATGACATCAGGGATGAAGTTCAAGCTGCCAACAATCAGCAGCATAATCAGCCACCTCCTCCTCCTCCTCCAGTGACATTAGCAGTATGGCTGGAGAGATTCAACAAGCTCTGCCCTCGAGCTTTTGAAAAGACGGATAGCCCCAGCGATGATGAAAGCTGGTTGGCTCACATCGAGAAGATTTTCAACGCTATGGGCTGTGACCCTGCATACAAGGCGAGGTTGGCATGCTATCGGTTCGAAGGCGATGTACTCAACTGGTGGTTAGTATTGATGCAATCTGAAGGTGGTGATGAGTAGGTTGTTGGTTTGACTTGGGCTCAGTTTAAGGACATGGTGATGGAGCAGTTCTTTCCCAAGGCTGAGCAGGACAAGCTCAAGAGAGAGTACCATGGGATCTGACAGAGAGCTGGGGAGAATAGCAACGAGTTTATGCAGCGCTTTCTTCGCTTAGCTGGTTTCCTTGGTGCGGCAGCAGGTACTCCTGAAGAGCAGGCACATCACTTTAGATAGGCTCTTCGCACATCGGTCGCAAACAATCTGGTGTGTGCTACGTTCAACACTGTAGCACAAGTGGCCGATGCAACACGAAAGCTGGAGATGCTGCAGGAGAGAGATGAGTTCGGGGAAGCTGAAAGACCCGACAAGAGGTAAACATTCGTATTCAAGCGGTGACCAATCCGTATACTTTCCATATATGTCAATTATTCATCTCTTAAATGTATCTTCCAGGCAGAAAACTGGGGACCGATCTCAGCCGGCTACTCAGCAGCAGCCTCATCAGCCCAAGGGAAACGGGCAGACTAACGACCGTTCTGCTACGGATAAGCGTGGCGGTAATGACAATTACCGTAACAACGCTGGGCATTCCAACAGCAGCAGGTCCTAATACTTACGCAATTCCTTATGTTTTAGGTTATAACTCATATTCTGACACTTTAGCAAAACTTCTACCAGGAACCATGGAAACAGTAGGGACCAGAACCAGAGAGGTTCGCAGCCTAGCCGTCCAGCTATCACTGGTATTCAATCTTACGATTATCCGCTTTGTCCTTTGTACCCAACTATCATGTCTTATGTAAAATGTTTTTATCAGGTCCTCAGCCAGCCAGAGCACCTGCTGGAGGATACACTCATCCTCTTTGCTCTACTTGCCACCGTAGGCACCCAGGACCATGTCGCCATAATACTGATGCGTGCTTCAAGTGTGGTCTTCCTGGCCATATTATGAAGGATTGCCGTAAGGGCGAGATGGAGGGTACATCAGGACATGCTGATACCAAGCCGCCTCCTACTGCCGGGCGTGTCTACACGACATCTCGAGACCAGGCCAACAAGTCTACATGTACCATCACTAGAATCTTGTATATGTATGGTCAAGCTGCATGTGTTCTTTTCGATACGGGTGCTACTCACTCGGTTATTTCTACTGCTTATGCTAAGAACATTAGGATGCCTCCCTTGCCACTAGAAAATAGGCTTACTATTTCCACGCCTTTGAGGGACTCTGTATTAATCACCCATGTATACAAGAGTCTTCCCCTAGAATTTGATGATAAGGTTCGACATGTCGACGCACTTCCGCTGGACATGAATGACTTCGACATGATTTTGGGCATGGATTGGCTATCCAAGTATCATGCTACCATAGACTGCCACTCATATCGAGTTATCTTCGGTGATGTCAATTCGCCAGAGTACATTCATAATGGGTTCATACCCGGACGGTCTGTACAAGTCATATCCGCCCTGCAAGCGCGTGCACTACTGTCACATGGCTGCGAGGGTTATCTAGCTACGGTTCACGACATGGATGCTGAATCTCCATCGATTCAGGATCAACCTATAGTGTCGGAATTCTAAGATGTGTTTCCAGCAGAACTTCCGGGCATACCACCTACGCGAGAAGTGGAATTCAGTATCGAGCTGGTTCCAGGAGCTGAACCAATCTCCAAGGCTCCTTATCGCATGGCTCCCATAGAGCTGAAGGAGCTGAAGGATCAACTGCAAGAACTTCTTGAACGAGGTTTCATCCGACCGAGCGCATCTCCATGGGGCGCACCGGTCTTGTTTGTTAAGAAGAAGGACGGCAGATGCGTCTTTGCATAGACTATCGCGAGCTCAACAAGATTACCATTCGGAATAGGTATCCACTGCCACGCATTGACGATCTGTTTGACCAACTCCAAGGGGCCAAACACTTCTCCAAGATTGATCTTAGGTCATGCTATCATCAGCTACAGGTCAAGGAGCAGGACATCGCTAAGACTGCCTTTCGTACCCGTTATGGCCACTACGAGTTTGTAGTTATGCCATTTGGCCTGACAAATGCTCCAGCAGTGTTCATGGATTTGATGAACAGAATCTTCCATGAACTTTTGGACAAGTTCGTCATTGTCTTCACCGATGACATCCTGATTTTCTCAAAGTGCAAAGAGGAACACGAAGACCATCTTCGTACAGTACTACAGATTCTTCGCCAGAAGCAGCTGTATGCTAAATTATCCAAGTGTGAGTTCTGGTTAGACAAGGTGGCATTCTTGGGTCACATTGTATCAGCAGAAGGAATCACTATGGATCCAGCGAAGGTTGAGGCCATTACTAAGTGGCCAAGACTGACATCAGCGACGGAAGTCCGCAGTTTCTTAGGCTTAGCTGGCTATTACCGTAGGTTCGTAGAGAACTTTTCCCGCCTAGCACTACCATTGACCAAACTGATGTGGAAAGGGGAGAAATTCGTCTGGACTGAAGATCGAGAGAAGAGCTTTGAATACCTGAATTAGAAGCTAGTATCTGCACCTATTCTTACTCTACCATCTGGTACGGGTGGATTTCAAATCTACAGCGATGCATCGGGGGAGGGACTTGGCTGTGTTCTCATGCAACATGGGAAAGTGATCGCGTACGCTTCACGGCAGCTTAAGCCTTATGAAGAAAATTACCCCACGCACGACCTGGAACTTGCCGCAGTCGTGTTTGCATTGAAGATATGGAGGCACTACTTATATGGAGAATCATGTGACATTTTCACGGACCACAAGAGCTTGAAGTATATCTTCACTCAGCGTGAATTGAACATGAGGCAAAGGAGATGGTTAGAGCTGTTGAAGGATTATGACATTAATCTACAATATCATCCCGGAAAGGCAAATGTAGTAGCAGATGCTCTTAGCAGGAAGTCCGGAATGATCAACGGCATTAAAATAGAAGAGGAAATCATCAGAGACTTGGAGCGACTAGACATCAAGATCATGGTACGTGGACAGCACGGTTACTGGGCTAATCTTAGAGTAGAACCCGAGTTGCTATCTAAGATCAAGGAAGCTCAGAAGGATGACGGAGAAATCTGGGCGATAGTACAGAATTTGGAGAAGCAGACAGAATTCAGGTTAGATGCAGATGGTATCGTATGGCAGGGCACTAGACTTTGTGTTCCTGATGACCAAGAACTTTGGGAAGCTTTGTTAGCGGAAGCTCATAGCTTCCCATTCTCTATACATCCTGGTTCGACTAAGATGTACCATGACATCAAGCACTACTTTTGGTGGAGTGGTATGAAGCAGGATGTGGCCACTTACGTCTCCAAATGTCTTACCTGCCAGCAGGTTAAGATCGAGCATCAGCGATCTGGCGGTCTCCTTCAACCGTTAGATATCCCAGAGTGGAAGTGGGATAAAATCACCATGGATTTTGTTACCGGTCTTCCGCCTACCAAAAGGAAGCACGATGCAATTTGGGTTATCGTTGATCGACTTACCAAATCAGCTCATTTCTTACCGATCCGCAAGGAAGATTCGGTAAGTAAACTCGCAGATACGTACAGACGAGAGATCATGAGACTCCACGGTGCACCATCCAGCATCGTCTCAGACAGAGATCCTCGATTCACTTCGCGCTTTTGGAAGAGTCTGCAGAAAGCTTGGGGTACACAACTTAAGCTTAGCACGGCTTTTCATCCTCAAACGGACGGACAGTCGGAACGGACCATTCAGACATTGGAAGATATGTTGAGGTCATGTGCGTTGGAATGGACGGGTGATTGGGACGAATACATCTGTTTGGTGGAGTTTGCATACAACAACAGTTGGCACGCAAGCATCAAGTGTGCTCCATTTGAGATGTTGTATGGCATAAAGTGTCGCGCCCCAATCTGCTGGGATCAGGTTGGCGAGCGAACACTTGAAGGACCGGAAATCATAGAGATGACCAATGAGAAGATCGCAGTAGCTAAGCAGAAAATTCAAGAGGCACGGTCACGTCAGAAGAGTTAGCCGATAAGCATCGTAGGGATATACACTTTAATGTAGGAGATCATGTCTTCCTTAAAGTTTCGCCGGCACGTGGTGTTAGACGCTTCGGGATTAAAGGGAAGCTCAGTCCTCGTTTCATCGGACCGTTTGATATCATTGAACGATTCGGTGAAGTATCTTACCGATTGGCGTTACCTCCGCAGCTTTCGCATGTGCACAATGTGTTTCATGTGTCCTTACTCAGAGGGTACCAGTATCATCCCCTTCACATGGTTCAGTATCCACTGGAACAGATACGTGAAGATTTCACCTTTATAGAAGAACCCGAACGAGTTCTTGACAGACAAGAACGAGTCATGAGAAAGAAGACGATTCCATTCGTCAAAATTCTATGGAGGGATCATACCGAGCGGGAAGCCACTTGGGAAACAGAGGAGTCTATCCGGGCTTCTTACCCTCATTTCATATTTTGAATTCGGGTATGTTCTTCTTTTCCAGTTTACTTTATCTATAATTCGGGGACGAATTATTCTTTTTAGGGGGGAAGAGTTGTAAAACCCGCATGCTTTTACCATGCATAGTACCCTTAGGATCGTACGTACTAGATAAAAACTTTCCTAATATAGCATGATTACGATTACGTGTTAGGAGTTTACGTATTACGTACGTGTTAGAACACGATAAGTATTTACTACGCACGAGCACGTAATAATTATTTGACAATAATTAATCATGAACATGCGATCATGAAATCATGAACGTAATTAAAACACGAACTATTATTAATTATGTATATATATTTATTACGAGCGTAATTAAATATATTAGATCACGGTATTTACGTAACGAGAACATTTAAAACACGAACACAAATAATCACAAACGTTTAACTTACTAACGAGACACGGAAAAAGGTACGGGTACCCCAAGTGGTGTCCCTACCCGCGGCATCAAGGACAAATGGGCCAAGCCCATTTGTCAAATTTACTAAAAGGGAATTAGGAGATTTACACTACTCATAAAATTTTATAGAAGATTTTTAAGAAAACCTAAAAACCTCCTTCCTCCCTTCTCCTTTGTGCCGCCACCCTACACCCACCATAGGAGGTGATTGTGATCTTGGATCTTGAAGTTTTAGTGATTGATCGTGTTGGTTCTTCGTCCTTTTGATCCACGGATTCGGTAAAAACCTTTTTAAACCTTTTCTTTTGATTTAATCTTTTTATAAATCAAGAACATGTGTTGTTTTATAAAAACATAATAATTAAACATGGATCTAACATGATTTGGTGTTAAATAAAATCAAAGGGTGTTTTTAAGGGGTGTTTATTTTGGCCGCAGGCTGCAACCGAACCCGAATGGGTTTCGGTTTGCCAAGCCGACCACCACCAAGACCATATGGTCTTGGTTGGTGCGTGTGGGTCCCACGGCAGCAGTAAAACATGGGGTACCCCGAGTTGGTTCGGGGTACGGTGTCGATTTCATGTCCGGTTCATGCTTTTTGGTCTAGATCCGGTTCATGGTGTATGTTAGTTTTTTTATGTTTATGATCTTAGGTTAAAATTAAATTAATAAAATGATGTGATTAATTTAATAACATGACTTAGGTTATTTAATTATTTAATAGTCATGAAATTATTTTAACCTAAGTATTTGTATATTTAGAACTTATAATTAATTAATTATTTTAAAACCATGGATATAATTAATTAATTAACATGACTTAGGTTATATTATTAATATATAATAATACATATTTAACCTAAGTATTTAACTTATTTAATTAAAAACATGTTATACTTTAATTAAATATTTTAACCTATAGTTTAATATAATTACACGAAATAATTATTAAACTATACATTATATCATATGACTTAGAAAATAATCATGGAAAACACTTAGGCTTATATACTTAGCTTATTTAACCAGCTTATTTCTAATTATGGAAACTTTCTATTTTTTAGAAACTTAATTAAATAAGGCAGCTAATCTATTTATGGAAACCAGCTATTTTTAGAAACTTATTTATTTTAGGCTGCTAATCTATTTATAGAAACTTATTTAATTAAGGCAGCTAATCTATTTATGGAAACTTTCTAATTTTAGAAACTTATCTATTTTAAGCAGTAATTCTATTTTTGGAAACTTTCTATTTTTGGAAACTTTCTATTTTTGGTAACTTTCTTTTTTGGAAACTTTCTTTTTTTGGAAACTTTCTATTTTTGGAAACTTTTTATTTTTGGAAACTTTCTATTTAAGGAAACCTGCTATTTTTGGAAAGTTACTTATTATTACACAGTAAGTATAATAACACATGAAATACCAGAAATACTTAATCAGATTAAATAGAATATAAGATAAAACACAGTTTAAGGCTTTAAAACAGTAAAACATGGTAAGAACACATAAAATAAGCTAAGACATGACATAAAACCAGCTACGTATTTAGTAAGCAGATACTTATTCCTGTATGTATTTATGTAGCACTAGTGATTCGGAAGTAGGATTCCTCTCAGTTCGTCTTTCTCGTTCACTGGACATAAGGTACGGATTCCCGTCCTTTCAGTATGGATATTCTTTCCTTATTAGGATTCCCCGTATGCAGCCAACTGTTTTCCCGTAGTATAAGTTATGTGTTTGATTGCTTATGTTTAATTAAGTTTACCTATAGCCATATACATGCATGACCAGTTTCACCTAGTTACGGAGGTACCATAACCATAACATTAGAGGCACTGATGTTATGACTTCACCACGGCGGAGTGATTGCTCGTGGCGTCCCTTCAGCTTTTGGCCATTTATATTATATTTATCATGTGGGGTGATAGGTGTGAAAACACCCATCCTTTTACCACTTATTTCTTGCTAAAACAAGACCAAAACACGTATTTAATGTCATTTGTTTGGAATTATGCGTGGTTTGTGTGTTTGTTGTGTTTTCAGAGCCAACCGGATAAATATTGGAGAAAACATGGGATTGCACGGGTTTTATCAAGGAAAAAGACTGAAGACGAAGTCTATTGTCCAAGAGATGCAAAAGATTTGAAGTCAATGGGCCTATTTGAAGATTTATCGAAGAAAAGGACCAAAGACGGAAGATTTACAGGTGTCGAAGAAACTCAAGTCTATTAATCGAAGAAATTAAAAGACGAGTTGAATTTAATCGTCGACGAATCCCGAATCAGAATCGAAAACGTCAACTTTTCTGAAAAGACGAGAAGACAAGAAGAAAGGGAGAAAACCCACTCACCAACCAACCACTTAACCTATAAAAGGCACTCACCCTCAAAAATTCGGGGGTGCTAGTTTTTCAATTTTTTTCTTTTCCCTAGTTTTTAGGAACCATCTCCCTTAAGGAGTGGTTTTCATCTTGTTCAATTTCAAAAAAATCTTGTAAGTGTAATCTTTTCTTTTTGTTACTGAATCTAAATCATTAATACAAGTGTTCCTTTAATCTTCTCATTCATTCATCTTCATCATCTTTTTATTTCAAGTTCTTAAGTTTTTATTTGGTTCAAGTTTGATTTTAAAATGTTGTTGAATTTATGTTTTTATTGTTGGGATTTGTTACTTATGATATTTAAATGATTTGTGGTTAATTTGGTAAAACCTTTTTGCTTATTGAGTTTGATTTTGGATTAAAACCGAGTCCCCTGTTCTTCGCTTTCTACAGTACTGAGTTTCCCAGATTCCGAACAGGGATTCTGGGATTGAGTTTATTCGGAATATTTCTATTATTCCGAGTAGTGGTTTGTAGAATATTGATAACCTATGAATCTATGAAGTGGGTTGATGTTTTCTAGTGAGAGAAACTAGAGAGAGAAAGTGAGAGAAAATGTGTATGATTTTATTACTATCAAAATGCAAATAAAACAACAACCAACCCCTTTCCATAGTAGAAAGGGGTATTTATACTCCAAGCCTAACATTGGGCTTGGGCCGGTCCATGACAAGCCCATGGACCGGTACTTAACTTAATAAGCAACTAATTACTAATTGTTAACTACGAGCTATTACAACATACATAATATTGTGGAGTGACCGATACTTCTAATATACGTTAAAAACGTATTTCTAACAATCTCCCCCTAAGGGAGGTCACTCCACGTTACAAAGTTCTAAACCTAGCATACTATACTAAGTCTTCGTTCTTTAGCTCGTAGTCCTTTCTTCTTTTCTTTCTTTTGTTGTGAATATGTTGGTTTGATCTTTTTGGCTTTGACTTGAGAGCATTGTTCTTTGGCCTTTCACGTGCGATCTTTGCCTTTCTTGTGAACTTTGCCTCCTCGTGACTTCATGTTCCACACACTTACGTCTTTTTGTTGAATTCTCGAAAGCTTCAGAGTTTGGTACAGCGGAAGACTTCATCTTGTACTTTCTTGAATTTTTGCTGAACTTTGTTGCAAAAGACATAAGCATGTGGGAACGACTTTTACAGGTACACCGCAACACCACCGTCTTCACTGGTACACAACAACGCCACCGTCTTCAACAGGTACACAGCAACGCCACCGTCTTTAACAGGTACACAGCAACGACACGAATAAAATGGCTTTGAACATTTTATTCTAATTCGGTAGCATTTTACCTCCGGTCGGTGAAGACCGTTGGACGATATTAGATATCGTACCCGTGACGGATAGTTTCAATTAAGTAACTTCCTGACAGGATTTCGCGGGTAAACCCGTTCTCTTTATTTGACCGTCCAAAGCTGACTGCGAACATAAAGAGTGAATCACTTGGATAAATTATCCTTGTGATTTGAAGCCGTCAATTCATGAAACCTGGAACAAGTGAATTTCAATTAAGATTTTCACCATCGTTGCTTTCCAGTTGTCACGAGCTCAATTCATAAAGAATCTTGCACGTCACCTACCAAGTGCTGTTTGATGTTAACACTAGAAGGATTTCCACTCGTCACTGTGGTCAATAAAGAGTCACTCTGAGTGTTCTGGCAAGATCATATGATAATGCGAAGAGTCCTGGAACGAGTTTAAGTTCAATTAAGAATTAAACCACTGTTACCTTCCAGTTTTTCACAAGATTGGTTCTAAAAGAACCGCACGTGTAACCTACCATGAGCTTGTTTGATGTTGGCTCAAGCAGGATTTCCATCTTCATTGTAATACTTGCGTATTACTCGGATGTTCTGGCAATATTACAGGAATACTGCGTAGGACTCATGAAAATCTCTTACTTTTCACAGTGTGTGAGAAAGCAAGGAATAAATGGAAAGTGTCCTAATGAGACTTTTGATGATCTCTTGGCTCTAGACTCGATTGTGCGTTTTGATTTAGTGAGCGATGGCTGGAGAGGAGTGCCACCTTTTCAATATCAGTCTATTCGGAGTGAATAAACCAATAGATAACGTGTTGATCTCCGTGTGATTAAAACAAATACCTTTTGAGAGATATTTGAGTTAGCTGGGAAGGGTTGTGCATTGCATCACTGGGTCCATGATGTCTTTCTTCAATACCGAGAATCATTAACAAAAATGACCTCAATAGCATATGTATTGACCCGGTTTCTGCCTAAAGTTGTAAGGAGGGCTTCTTTCTTTACACCCTTTATCTTTACATTTCTTTTTCATTCTTCAACCCCTTCAATGCTTACCAATACGTCATCACTAGCACCTTGTTGTGATTGTTCCAGTGCTAGCTTAAGTACTTGGTCGGCATTCAGCTACGTTCACATTCTTTCTCCATCTTTCCTAGGACTTCTAATTCTATCTAGGGAATTGTCCTTGGGAAGATTCCATCGGTTCTGATGAATCATTGGACTAAACCTATTCCTACCACCCTTTTGTCACCACATCCGTCGTGAATTAAGCGTGTTTTGGGAAGGAATTGCCACCATGAAAAATCATTGAAAATCACATAAGGTACTTGTGATATTGAAATCAAAAGTTTTGTACCTTAGGTGTTTTGTTCATCAAAAACGCTCCCCCTTAACACGTGCTTAACACATATTAAGTTGGATTATCGTTAAGTCTTTTTCATCTTTTAGCCAAGTATCATTTAAGTCTCCTTAATCCCATTTTCTCCCCTTATCCAAAATGTTAACCATTAATATTTGGGATATTGAATGGATTAACCGGTCTTTGGGTAAAAATGAAATCGATGTTTGGCCATAGAACAAGTTATTGCTCCCCCTTAAGTTAATAAGGGATAGTTGTAGTGCTTTAGTATGATATATTTTGAAAGATTTAGAATCTCGTGAGAAATTCTTGAAAAATTATCATACCTTAACACTACAACAAGCCATTAAAGCACATTATTCACAAATATACATATTCACAAATAATACCAATATAGAGTGACCTGAAATGTACGACCCTTTAGATGGATCGTTGCAGTGTCCTGTAGTGCACTCCATATGGTCTACCACCCACGAATCTTTCCAAGCTCCTCATCAATCTACGTTCACGGAGCTTTTGATAGATCTTCTTGATCACGTACTTCGCCATCTGCCGGTAACCTGGATGCCAATCCTCCGTCATTTCTGGCAAAGTCCCACCCGAGTTCAGATGCTCCAACTTTCCTCTGACTTGTAGAAGAGTCCCATCACTGTACTTGTGGAGCTCACCCACCCTCATAAACTTCATTAAACCTCGACTGTTCAAGTAGAAGATGCCGTAATTCGGGACAGAAATACCGGTATAGGGACATCTTTCTACATGTTGAGGTAGCACTTTATTCACTGGACGGGTTAGGTTAAGCTTCCTTTGATAGCTTTCGACTCCCAACTGAAGATCTTCAACTCGTGTCTTGATGACAACGCTTCGTGTGAACATACGAAGTGCTGTATTCAAAGCAATGAGGTCTTCACGAGGAATATGTGTGAGTTGATCTCTGGTCATCAGAAGCAGCATATCTTCGATATCCTCAAGGCGAATGATGGAAAAATCTCCCTGCTGGATTTTGTATTCCCTGTCATCCTCCCTTTTCAAACGAATCTCCGTCACATGATAATATCCATTCTTGGCTTCAGTTTTCATCCCTAAAATGCTGGAGATGCGGATGTCGGATCTAACATTGCTTCCAGAATTGACCAGGCAGCAACCCCTGTACGCCCTTCGGACTCGTTCGTCCCAATGAGATGCACCTATGACAGCATACATATCATAATTACGATTTATCTTAGGGACCCAGAGTCGGTTTACCTTTTCCTCGATAAAGGGTATTGTCCCCCAGTTGGCAGCTTTCAGCAAGGTCAGGGAGGTTGCGTACTTTGATGACCCCTTCAGTAGATACACAAGATCATTGGTGACGAAGAAGTCAAGAGCAATCTGATTATCTTGAGCAGGATCCATTGGAGGTGGAGCTCTTTCTGATTCATGAAGTCCTGGCCGTTGAACGGTATTCAGAGCCTTCAGGATCTCATCGGCATAATATTCGAACTCCATTTGGGTCAACCGGGTTTTGGCGCGAAGTCTTGTATCCTTCAGTACTTTCTTCACTAAAGATGGAGTAACCGAAGTCTTATACTCATGTGCAAGAAATGCACATAAGTCAATCGGACTTCGGATACGAAGATACAAGACATCTTTGTCGGTGTCGGTGATCGGATCAAACTGCGCCGCTGCCGTGATCCAAGCCTGTGGTGGTGCAGTCTCGTCGATCTCCAACGTGTCCGCCCAGTCCCTTGTGCTTGGTTCAGGAATAGTAGATTGTGGGTTTTGTTGCAGAGGAGTGGAGACGTGAACATCTGCTTGTTCAGATTCAGGCATTTCAGCAGTGTCATGGACGGGTGAGTGTTGTGCAGCTTCAGGTTCGGTTACCGATTCTGCAATCACAGGGGCAACAACAATAGAACTAACGGGGTTAGTGGTAACAGGTATGGATGCAGCAATAAATGTACCAGGAATAGATGACCCTGTAGTGGCATTCACATCGTGGCGCCACTTCGATCGTCTGGATTCCGTGGATGTAGATTTTTCCTTTGGTGCTGCATCTTTCTTTGACTTGGTGCCAGACTTAACCACTTTCTTTGAGCTGGCACCCTTATCCCCTTTCTCACGCTGTTCACCTCCCTCATCATTCTTATCCGCATTGCTCCCCTTAACACTCTCCTGGTGACCATCACCACCATCATTACCATCATTATCATCATCATCTGCATCCTCATCATCATCATCCTCATCCTCATCCTCATCATGATCATCATTTTCATCATCATCCTGATCATCATCACCACCATCATCATCTTCTCCTTCTTCTTCTTCTTCTTCTTCTTCTTCTTCCTCTTCTTCTCCACCTGTACCCTCGTCTTCTTCACTCTCTTCCCTTTCTTCCTCAGGGAGAATGTGGTAGGGTACCACACTTCCAAACATTTTGAATAACCTATCATCCTTCATGATAGCATCATTCAGGGATTTGTAGAGAGCCCGTTGAATCCTAGACTTATCAAATGATCCAAGTTCCACCATACGAGCTTTAAGGATCTTCTTCAATTCAAAATCCGTCAAGTCATAAGCAATCTTGTAGGCGGCTTCTGAAGGATTGGATGATTTGATCATCAAGTTGTCAGCAGCAAGTGTTTTCAAATCATCACGCAGTTTAGGCATTAGGGATTCAACGGAGTCTTTCACTCTCTGCTCAATAGTAGCTTCAAGAGCTTCTTTTTGCTCTTTAAGGTCATCTTTAATAGCTTTAAGTCTCGTAATTCGTGCTTGATGCCTATCAGCTTCAGCCTTTTTAACCCGAGCAAGTTCTTCTGCATGAGCTTTACGTGTAAATTCCATATCAGCAGCGAACTTAGCAATCAAATCTTCTTGAGCTTTCTTAGATGCTTCCTCACTTTGAGCTCGTCTACGTAACTCTTGGCGAAGTTCATCCATTTCTCGCTTGTGATTATCCACGTGTTTATCCAACATCTCGGCCATCACTATTGCAGCCATTGCAGATGTTGCAGAGCTGCTCTGGGTTGATGGTATAGGCTCGGTTGTAACTGCGGTACTAAGGATGGGTTTTATTGGTGGTGGAGGAAATGGTGTTGAAACCGGTCTGGTTGGTAAGGGTTGAGTTGGTTGAAGTTGAGTTACCAAGGGTTGAGTAGACTCTTTTTCAATACTGGCTGAAATAGGGATTGATGGCTCCTTCGAAGTGGAATAATGTTCAGGTGACCCAAACTCATCAACATCATCTGGTTCCACGTACTCATCCTCAATATCTACCCTTGCACCTGAACCACTACCGCTAGTATCTTTCCTACTCCTTTGAATGGCTATCTTCATCATTTGTTTCTCAGTTTTATCAAGAGTAGGATCAACCACGTTTTCTTCGTCACGTAGACGCATCTCATCAGCCTTACCCTTTCCCTTCTTACCCTCTGTCTTCTTCTTCTTGGTTTTGGGTTCAGGTAAATCTGTTTGCTTCCTTTTACCTTTGCTCTTAACCGTGGTAGATGAGTCTTCACCTGCTAGAATACTTGCTCGTTGATTCTCAATTTCTGTTAGCAAGTTCTTGTAATCAGCAGATGCAATAATCTCATCGGTCAGAAGATGACTGGGAATGGGACCAGGAATAACCGTATTCGAATGAGTCTCCTGCCTTAAGTCTACCAAATCATCATCATCCATCGTGTGGTGACGACTACCTGCACGCTTGTTAATGGATGCATCGTTTTCCATAAAATAATGTATGATCAACTTAATAAACCTAGGGTACTGGTAACTTTTAACTTTACCCTTTGTGTTAGTGAAGAGTTGAAAAGTGAACTCCTCCCACAGCAGTGATGCATAATCAATACCCATACCTTTAAACATACCATAAAACATCTTGATGATTGGTGGACGAACAGCATCAAACCCAGTTGTTTTGGGTGTTAAACATCGGCTTAGAATCCCAAAAATAGCTTTCCATGGTTGACCAACTTTGGCAGTAGTAAACTCAGATGGGGTTCGTATGTCAAGACATCCAATGGCAGTGAACATCTCCATGATCTGGTCCTTGGTTGGGTTGGGTGAGTATGATGGTAGACCTTTGAGTATCGGTCGAAAGCCAAAGATCTTCCTGAAGTCTGACACAGTAAGCGTCTGCTGCTTGTTGTCCAAGGAAAAAGTGATCTTGTTCGACGTCCTCTCTTTGGTAGCCCAGAACTCGTAAAGATATTCATAGGGCACTGAAGCACTTCTCCTTAGCGCATGCTTGAAATGAGATTTATCAAGCATGGCTGTACCTACCTTAAATCCATTATGGGTAGAGTGAGATACCTCCTTCAAACGGAAGTTGTTTGGAATAAACTTTAGAGTCTTGGCTTCAGCAATGGCGGCGGCTCTGTTGTCTTGTAGTTGTTGTACGGTAGGGTTAGTCATCGTCTCTGCTTAAGATAAAACACAAAGGTTGATACAAACAAGTATGAATATCATTATGACTTTAAACCTAAGCATTGTACATATGACATAATCCCTTAAGCTTGTAAACCATTCAAACATCTTCTGTACGGAATAATCACTCAATTCGGAATAATAGGTCTATGCTGAATATGAATCCTATGCGGAACATAAGTCTATTCGGAACATATAGCCTATGCGGAAAATATCCCTATTCGGAACCTTAGGCCTATGCGGAATAAATCTCTATTCGGAACATTGGATCTATGCGGAATAAATCTCTATTCGGAACATTGGGCCTATGCGGAATATATTCCCTATTCGGAACATTTGACCTATGCGGAATAAAGTCCTTATTCGGAACATTTGGCCTATGCGGAATATATTCCCTATTCGGAACATTTGACCTATGCGGAATAAAGTCCTTATTCGGAACATTTGGCCTATGCGGAATAAAATCCTTATTCGGAACATTTTGCCTATGCGGAATAAATTCCTTATTCGGAACATTTGCCTATGCGGAATGAAATCCTATTCGGAAAAAGTTTCTCTATGCGGAAAGATTTGGCCTATGCGGAAAACTTTTGTCTATGCGGAAAAACTTTTCTATTCGGAAAAACAGCTTCTATGCGGAAAGTTCTTTCTATTCGGAATGAAACCGTTATTCGGAAAGTCCTTCTTACGCAGAAAGTTTTCAACACTTATATTTTTTCTAATTAAGCATGCAATCGTTTGATTCAAGTGTTCTAAAGGTCAAATCTGTGCAAATAGATCAATTCCGAATATAACCCAGGCAAAACCCCCAATTTAATTAACCCTAATTACCCAGAAATTGCAATCGATTGTTTTCAATTAAGAGAGTTAATTAACTTGATATGCTTGAATGATTAAACCGATTATATACCTTTTGTGAAGATCTGATCTAGAAGATTACTGATTGATTCGTGTTTGATTGATTTCCGTGAGTGTGTGTGTGTTTGTTTGTCAATGGCGGCAATGAAGATATGGGAACAGTGAAAGAAGAGTGGGAACGGGGGTGTGTGATTTTGACAAAGTCAAATTTTTTGCAAGTTTGACCTATTGTCAACTTTACCCCCTCAATTTGTCTACTTTCAACAAACAAAATCTTTTGTTTTCCCAAGTTCTAATTCGTGTCATTTTGACCCTATCTTATGTTAACTACCCGAGCCTTAGTGATTAACTTATCTTAACACAAGCACAAAACTATCCACGACAAACTTATAAGCAACAACAATACAAATGCCAAAGCAATCCAACCATTAACCATTAAGCTTTTTGAAGATCTTTTTGATGTGAAAGATGATATAACATTTTCTCCCCCTTAAACGATGACCCGTTTTCTATTTAAAGAGCTGTAGTCATTGTTTAACGAGGCACATGATGATGAAAAACATTTCCCAATTGATATCTTGAAAAAGTTTGATTCGTGGTGTCAATAAGATTTCTCTTATTTTAACAAATTAATGCACTGAGACGTACACAAATTCGTGTTAGACCAAGTTGTAAAGTAAACTTGATCCCTTTGCATGATTTGGCTTGTAAATCACGCCCGAGAAAATTAATTCCCGTTCTGAGCCAACGTTTTCCAAGGAAATACGTGACTTTAATATGAAAACCGGGTTGCAGTCAGAAATAACTACAAGCCATAATGGGCATGTTTTAAAACATTACAACTTTTATACGGACTCTATTATGGCACCGTGTCAATATTAATCGACATTTCTAAGGCCGTAAATATTATCGTACTAAAAGACATGCCCGTTTTAAACGAAAAAAAAAATCTTTTTGGTTTTTCTTGATTTTATAATTTTTATGGTTTTTCTAGGTTTTATATTTTTTATGGTTTTTCTTGGTTTTATATTTTTGTATTTTCTTTTTGTGGTTTATATATTTACTATAATATACATGATCACGAACAAAGGATACTCTGAATAGTTTACCACGACTATTCAGCTGATTCTTCTGTCAACTCTTTGAGAGTCGCTGGAGTGAATGATTTCATGCCAAGCTTGTCGA
The DNA here is from genome assembly GCA_025667525.1 of Glebionis coronaria. Lineage (NCBI taxonomy): Eukaryota > Viridiplantae > Streptophyta > Magnoliopsida > Asterales > Asteraceae > Glebionis > Glebionis coronaria. Next base: position 207,480 of record JANFOE010001267.1, on the reverse strand, counting down.
TCAAAAACTCGATTCGTCCTCGATCTAAGGCTTTGGTGAACATATCCGCCAGCTGGTACTCAGTAGTGACAAAATACAGCTCGATCACTCCGTTCTCCACCTGCTCCTTAATGAAATGGTAGCGAATGTCTATGTGCTTGGCCCGGGAGTGTTGAACATAGTTGCAGCAAAGGGCAATGGCGCTCTTGTTGTCACAATACATCGGGATTTTGTTAAATCCAAGACCGTAGTCAGTTAATTGTGATCTCATCCAAAGGACTTGAGCACAACAACCGGACATGGCGATGTATTCAGCCTCCGTGCTAGAAATTGCAGCGCTTTTCTGCCTTTTTGAAGACCAACTGATCAATCTATCTCCTAGGAGTTGTACAGATCCAGAAGTGCTACGCCTCGTGTCTTGACATCCAACATGATCGGCATCTGCGTATGATATTAAAGCAATCGAGGAATCTTTCGGATACCATAGACCACGATGAAGTGTTCCTTTTAGATACCGAAAGATCCTTTTAACTACATGTAAGTGCTTTTCGGTAGGCCGAGCCTGATACCGGGCACACATGCATACAGCAAATTGCAAATCAGGCCTGCTAGCAGTCAGATATAGAAGGGTGCCGATCATCCCACGGTAAGGTTTTGGATCGACAATAGTCCCATTCCTATCTTCATCTAACTTGGATTTCTCCACCATTGGAGTGTCTACGGGGTCACAATTTTCAAAGTTATATTTCTTAAGAGATTCTAGAGCATATTTGGATTGATTAATAAAGATGCCTCTAGGATTCTGAGAAATCTGTAATCCTAAGAAAAATGAAATTTTTCCCATCATCGACATCTGAAAGCGTGTGGACATTATCTTCTCAAATCGATTTGACAATTCTATGTTAGTGGCAGCAAATATTATATCATCAACATAAATTTGTACCAGAAGCATGTCGTTGCCTTCCTTGAGAGTGAATAGAGTGGGGTGCACTTTGCCTTTGGAGAAGCCTTCCGACATGAGATATGTTGACAGGAGATCATACCACGCGCGTGGAGCTTGTTTCAACCCATAGAGAGCCTTCTTAAGCTTGTACACATGATTAGGAGACTCCGTACTGACGAACCCATCCGGTTGACTAACATAAACTTCTTCCCTTAGTTCACCGTTCAAAAATGCCGTCTTCACATCCATTTGATAGACAATCATGTTCATATGAGCAGCAAACGCAAGGAATAGTCTAATCGCCTCCAATCTAGCCACAGGAGCAAAAGACTCCTCAAAGTCTATACCCAAGGCTTGTTTATATCCTCTAGCGACCAATCTAGCTTTATTCTTCAATACCGCACCCATCTCATCAAGTTTAACCTTATAAACCCATAACAAAGTAAGGATGTTAACCTTGTCAAGGCGAGGAACCAATTCCCATACTTCAAGTCGTTGGAATTTGTTTAGTTCCTCCTGCATAGCTTCAATCCAAGATGATTGGGTCATAGCCTGCTGCCAATTTTTGGGTTCAACTTCAGAGAGAAATGCATCAAAGTAACAATATAGTGCACTCTCTTGTAATTGATGGCGTGTAGAGACTGGTCGATCTAGATCTCCAATAACATTCCTAATTGGATGATCTTTTGTCCATTTAGTGCTATGGTTTTCAATCCTAGGTGGTCTGGAGTGAACAATAGAAGGAGCTTCTTCTGAGGTAGACGCGGCTGAAGGGTTTTCAGGGATCGCTACACCAAAGAAAGTAAGCTCTTGCAAGTGAGCATATTCCAAGTCGTGATCAGTAGAATCCTCTTCCACATCATTAGGCACAAGTAGGGGTGATGATTCAGGTGTAGTTTGAGAATCACTTGGTGAAGGTGCATCCGGTTCAATGTGAATTGTAGATGCATTAGAGAAAGGTTCATTAACTTGAGCAACCACTTCAGGTATTGGAGCAATTACTACAGGTGCTGGAACTTCATCAGTCGGGGGATCGAAGAATTCATCAAACAACGGTTGAAACAGTTTATCCCACTCGGGCATTGTTGGTGGTAAAAATGATGTAGAAGTAGGATTGTTGGGAACTAATCCGGAACTTATAGCACCGATTCCCATCTCATGAAGCGCGGGTTCAGAGCTGTGTTGCTCAGAAGCCATCGCTGTCAGCTCGTCGAAATCTGCGTCCATAGTTTCTACAATCTTGCCAAGACGACGGTTATAGATTCGGTATGCTCTTTTGGACGGTGAGTAACCAATGAAAATACCTATATCGGCTTTCGGTTGAAGCTTACCCAAGTTCTCACTATTGATGTTTGGATAACACAGAGCACCAAACACATGGAAAAATGAAACATCGGGTTTACGGTCATGTAAAAGCTCATAAGGTGTTTTTCCATGGCGTTTCCGAAGGATAGAACGGTTTTGGGTGAAACATGCAGTAGAAATAGCCTCTGCCCACAAGAACAATGGAGCGTTCGCATAAATAAGCATGGTCCTAGCAGCTTCCATAAGTGTACGATTCCGTCTTTCAACGACACCGTTTTGTTGTGGAGTGCGTGCAGCGGATGTTTCATGTGATATACCAACTCCTTCATAATAATCACGAAGAGTCTGGTTGACGAACTCTGTACCATTGTCTGTACGAATACGGCGGACAGTGGTGTTCAAACGTACCTGGATGAAATTCAGAAAAGTGATGATAGCCTTCGGTGCTTCATCCTTTGTACGTAGAAATCTAACCCATGTAAACCTGGAAAAATCATCCACAATTACCAGAATGAATTTCTTACCGCTCACACTTTCAGTTCTCATCGGCCCACAAAGATCCATATGCAAAAGATGAAGTTTTTCTTGATTGGTGTCTTCAGCTTTGGGCTTGTAAGATTTCTTGGTGCTTTTCCCCCTTGAACACGCGGAACATAAATGATCCTTGTGAAATTTAAGCTTTGGAAGACCACGAACTAATTCGTTTTTAGCCAGATGATTAATAGCATCAAAGTTAAGATGAGATAATCTGCGATGCCATAACCATGACTTGGTCTTAGATGCTTTAGAGAGAAGACATACTGGAGAGGCGGCCATCATGTCTTGTAAGGACAAAGTGTAAAGATTTGCACCACGAGATCCCTTCAACAAATCTTTTCCTTCCAAGTTGCGGATGAAACAAGTGTGTTGTCGAAAAGCAACCTCAAGGTTGGAATCACAAAACTGTCCTACTGAGAATAAGTTATGACCAAGACCTTCTACATAGTATACCCTAGAAATCGTCACGTTTCCAATCTGATATTCACCATACCCCATAATCTTTGCTATATGATCATTCCCGAATTTAACCGTACCAAGAAACTTGCTGACGAAATTTCGGAGCATCGAGCGATTTCCGGTCATATGTTTTGAACAACCGGAGTCCAAATACCACAGGATGATTTGGACCACCTGAAAATATCACCACACAAAGACAATGTAGAGGTATCGGAATCTGAGTGTTCCTTGTTATTAGCAGGTACAGATTTAATAATCTTAGATTTGCTAACTCTAGGTTTCTTAGATTTCCTAGCCTTCTTCTTCTTAATTGGTGGTGTAGATTCTAGTTGGCTCAAATCCTGAGGTATTTCTTCACTGATAGGCACTATAGTGGGGGCTGACCTAATTAAAGGGCGCTGTTTCCATTCTTGAGTGCGAGTGTTCCTAACTAAAGGACGCTCAGACCTAACCTCAATGGATGCATTCCTAGTTAAAGGGCACATTTTACCATCTAGTGTAAAGGTCCTACCAGTGGGACGCCACTGCCAGCCAACTTGGGCACGAGTTCTACCCGTTGGCTTCCATTCAAGACCATTCTTAATAGCATTCATTTCATTAACGTGATCAATCAGACACAAATCATGACGCTGGGAAAACATACATTCATTACAATTCCAACAATTTAAATCAGAATTCACGAATGGTTTAGGCTGTTGCACAGGCGCAGAGCTTTTAGTCTTAACATGATTCGTTTTATTTAAAACTGAACTAGCATTCCTATTGTGGACTTCTACTTTCTTCTTTGTGGCACTACTAGTGGAGGGCTTGATCTTAGCTTTCTTGAGTGGCGATCCTTTAGCCTTAGTAGTCGCTTTTAATCCTGTAGAAGGCAAAGTGGGAATATTAGCAACAGATTTTAAATGTGCCTTACTTGATTGTGCCAATGACGGTTTCGCTCCTGGAGTCTTATTAAATGGAGTGACAGCAATGGGCCTATTATTAAGTAGTGTAGAACCTGGTGTACCTATGTATTGCAAATATGCTAGGCAATATTGAACTCGCTTAACATATTCATGAGCCGAATAATAGTCGCTACTTGAGGGATCTAAGGCATAAAGATCGTCTAAAATATCCCTAAGAAGATCGACATGCTTAATGGCATTCCTCATATAATCATCATAGGTAACCGGGTTTCTCTTATGAAGCGGATTCTTATAAAGCACTACTGACTTGGTTGTTGGAGCACTAGTGGACGGTGCAGAGTCGGTAGCTAAGTTATCAACAACTTCTTGTCGGGTGAGAAGAAGTGTCTCCTTTAACTCAGCCAAAACCATATTTTTGTCTATGAGCAGGATGTTCAAATCAGAGATTTCCTCGCACTTTTGGTTCAGTTGTTCAACAAAAGATTGTTGCTGTGCCGCATTAAAAGCGAAGCGTTCTTTAGTGAACCATAAAGAGCGGATAATCCCTGTCTTGTTCGATCCATCTCCCCTAGAACAGACGAAAGTCTAATTTCTAAGACTTGGTTTTTAGACTCTGCAGCCTCTAGTTCCATTTTGAGTGTTTCATTTGATGACATATCTCTCTTCAATCTCATTATCTCTTCCTCTAATGTCTTAACAATTGCAATCATCTTGTCACTATTCTCAACACCGTTTTCACAAACATTTGATATCAAAAGATTTTCATTTTGAGTTTGTTGTTTTAATTCTAAAGATATACAATGTTGTTCTAGTTGATTAAAGCGTTTTGAAAGTAAATTGTAAGAATCTTGTAGCTTTAAAAACTCAGCGTTAGATTCGTGACAAGAATGATTATCTACCTCATTTACAGTATCAGCAACATTTACAGAGAGATCACAAACATCATCACAAATATCATTACAAATATTCACAGCATCACAATTAATCATAGCGGATGTAAGCTCATTCGAATAATTAACATTTACAGTAGTAAGCACATCAACTGGGTCAGCTCCTTGTTGGAATACAGGAACGGGGACTTCCTCATCACCACAATACAGTGCTTGATCTGGATGAGCTGCATAATCAGTAGAAGGAATACTCATTTGATCAGGGTAGCTTGTTGGATATGCTGCATTCTCTTGATAAGAAGAATATGAAGGCTGAGCATAAGGTGCAACATTTGCTGGATGAAGTTGTGAAGCATACTGTGGTGAAGGTGCATTGAACCGATATTGTTGCTGATGTGAGGTGGGTGGTTGCGGTAGAATCGAGTATTGTGGGAAGGTTGGTGTCATATAAGGTGATGGATGATAGGCTTGATGTCCCAAGATATAAGGTGTGTTGTTGTGTGACAAGCTTGGTTGATTCGCCATCAAAGCTAAGGAATCTGGGTACATACCGCGAGGAGAACGGTGCATAATCACATGCTTCTCATGCTGCTGAAGAAAAGCATAGATTTGATCTAAGTTGCACTTATGCAAATCCCGGGTTAACTTCACATCGGTAATATACTCACCCCATTCAGCTTGAGGTAAAGTATTCAAGAACTTGGTGTTAACCTGGAATGGAGCAATCACCAGATTGTATACATTCAGATCATTCATTAGAGTAGTGAATCTGAAGTAATAATCGTGTAGTGTTTCCCCTGGGCTGTACGTGAATCTATCAAACAGATCATACAGCTGACACTCCCTTTCCTGTTTGGTGAGAGACGTGCCTTGTAACAACACCTTTAGACGTTCCCACAAATCTTTGGCAACAGTATATTGACTAACCATACGATAAATATCATGCGGAAGAGCTTGGAGAAGTGTCTGTAGAGCCTTTTCATCAGCATCAGCAATGAGTTGTTGTGCCGGTGTGAGTTCTTCATATTCTCTTGGTCGAGACACGTTATTAGCCACAATGGTACCATAGTCGAGTGGACCATTCAAAATCGATTTGACCATAAGCCTTCCGTATGTTGGTTTGCCCTTCAAGTATTGCATCATACGGCCCTGCCATGCCTCAAACACCTCTTTAATAAGCATCGGTGGACGACTATCAGTCCCCGTTATGATCGAGATATCCGTAAGAGATGTCATCTGAGGCATTAATGAACTTGGATTCATTGTGATCACTTAACAGACTCAAAGATTATCGGTTGATCGAGCAGTGAAGAAAGGTTGAGAATTTGTGTTGTGTTGGTTGAACTCAAGATTAAATCCACTAAAGATCGTCGAAAAAACTCAAATACCCCTTGAACTTGCTTATACGGAATAACCCAAAATTAGAATAAACCCTATTCGGAATAACACCTATTCGGAATAATCCTATGCTGAAAATGCCCTATTCGGAATAAACTCTATGCTGAATAACCCTTATGCGGAAAACCCCTTATGCGGAAAAACCCTTATGCGGAATATTTCTTCAATTCGGAATATCTGGCAATTTGGCTTATTCGGAAAAAACCTCCTATTCAGAATGATGGGCAATTCGGAAAGATATTCGGAATATTTCTCCTATTCGGAAAAATTTTGGCTATTCGGAAAAATATAGGCTATTCGGAAAGTTTTTGGCTATTCGGAAAGATTCTGCTATTCGGAAAGTATATGCTATTCGGAAAAAAAACTGCTATTCGGAAAAAATCCTTCTATTCGGAAAGTCTATTCGGAAACTTCTGCTATTCTGAATATTTCTCCTATTCGGAATAAACCTTCTATACTGAAAAATCTCCCTATTCGGAATCCCTATTCGGAAAGTTCTGGAAAAAATGTTTCCGAGACTTAAAAAGCAGCTTTTAACTCCGATTTTTGATCCAAAACCACAAAAAGTTTTATGATTTTTACCAAAATAAGCTAAACCCAATCCTTATCAATCAATCCCAATAACAAAAACACCAAAAACAACAAGATTCAAGATTGATTTTTTCTAAAGATCACTAATTGATTCAAAAACTAAAAAAAGCAACACAATCCTTACCTTAAATCACCCCATAGCTCTTGATACCAAATGTAGAATATTGATAACCTATGAATCTATGAAGTGGGTTGATGTTTTCTAGTGAGAGAAACTAGAGAGAGAAAGTGAGAGAAAATGTGTATGATTTTATTACTATCAAAATGCAAATAAAACAACAACCAACCCCTTTCCATAGTGGAAAGGGGTATTTATACTCCAAGCCTAACATTGGGCTTGGGCCGGTCCATGACAAGCCCATGGACCGGTACTTAACTTAATAAGCAACTAATTACTAATTGTTAACTACGAGCTATTACAACATACATAATATTGTGGAGTGACCGATACTTCTAATATACGTTAAAAACGTATTTCTAACATGGTTATTTTTCTTGTTTATTCGGAATATCAGTTATTCCGAATAGGGATAAATTTTCTTGGTTATTCGGAATTTTCAAATTATTCCGAGTAGGGCTTTCTTTTTCTTGGTTATTCGGAATTTTCAATTATTCCGAGTAGTGCTTCTTTCCAAATATTCCGAATAAGTGTTCTGTTTAAAAATATTCCGCATTGCCCTGACTTTCCGAATAGAGCAAATATTCCGATTAAGATTATTATTCCGCATAAGGCAATTTTTCCATTTATTCCGCATAGGGTAAAATATTCCGAGTAGGCTCTTATTCCGAGTAAGGTAAATGTTCCGCATAGAGTTCAAAATTCCGCATAATAGATTATTCCGCATAAAGGTTTCTGTTAGAATATTCCGCATAGCACAAATCATTCCGAATAGGAGCTTTTATTCCGAGTAAGAGCAGTTATTCCGCATAGGGATCCAGAATAGAGTTTTCCAGTCAGTTGTTGAGGTACTTATTCTCAGTTATAATTTTTAGTTTAATTTAATTACTTCTAGTTCTTACATTTTAGTAGATTTAGACCAAAGCTCCCCCTTTTTAGTCACCAATTACAATTATTCCACTTTTGACCGTGATCGATTCGAGAAGATACCGAGAACGAAACAACGATATATATCAATTGGGTACGAGCAACGCAAAGAGAGATCTTGCAAGCAAAAACTTTTTTATTAATCAACACAAAAAGTGAGTTATTAAAATGGCGCCGCTGCCGGCTCTTTTCGTAAGGATCAACGGTTTCTTGTGAGAAAAATTGGATTTTGGGATCCGTTCTTTCGGGAACGTTATTTTCAAGCACCAAAATTTTCAAAAAACCCATAAAAATCTAAAATTTTCAAAAATACAAAAACATTAAAAAACCTATAAAACCAAAAAAAAAATATTTTCCCTTGCATTTTCTTTTTAGTGTATGCGTACTCGATCAACATCTTATTCAGAGCCCGAGACTCTCGAACAATTAGACATGGCCGGTGTACACAACAACAATAATAATCCACCCCTCCCAAACAACAATAATAATCAACCTTTACCCGACCTTCGAACCATGGAGGAGCTATGTCAACCCACGATGAACGGACGTGGAGGCCCGATTGCACCGATGCATGTCACGGCTCAGGAGTTTTCGTTGAAGCATCACATGATCCAGCAAGTGCAAACTAACCCATTTCGTGGAATTCCGGATGATGATGCCAACAAACACCTCGACAAATTCATTACCATCACCCAGAGCATGAAGTCCCCCGGTGTTTCTATGGATGACCTTCGCCTCCAACTCTTTCCTCACTCGCTTTCTCACCATGCCGAAAAATGGTTTGACCGTCTTCCTAAGAATTCTATTCATACGTGGAACGACATGACTCAACGCTTTTTATCGCGCTACTTCCCACCATCCATGGTCACTAACCTCCGTAACCAAATCAGTGGATTTATGCAAGAGAATGATGAATCGCTTTTCGATGCTTGGGAACGATACAATGATTTGATCGACCGCTGTCCTAATCACAATATGCTCCCCGTCACTCTCATTGATACCTTCTACAATGGTCTCACCTTTCGCGATCGTGACACGATCAATGCCGCCGCCGGTGGTACTTTTATGAAAAGGAGACCATTGGAGTGTCGAGAGTTGATTGAAAACATGACTACTCACCACAAGAATTGGGATTCATCCGCATCCTCAAGATCTAACTCGAGAGTCAATGTTTCTTCTACTACTTCCAATCCTGAGATGACTGAAATTTCTCGACAACTCGCTGAAATGAACAAGAATTTCATGACCATCGCCACAAACCACTTTCAACAAGCTAAAGCCGTTGCTATTTCTTGTGACACATGTGGTGGTCCTCATTCTTATAATGATTGTCCTTCTACTCAAGGCAATTATTCTGAAAACGTTAACGCGGCATACGGTACATATCCCACGGGAGGCTATCAAGCTCGTCCTCAAGGAGACCGTAGCTTGCTAAGTTATCGTTCCAACAATTATCTTGCTCCTCCCGGTTTCCCTCCTGCAAACCAAAACCAACAACAAAGCTATAACCGAAACAACCAATCCCAACCTCGTGCTCAAAATCAATATCCATCCCAAAGAAACACCTACCCAACTCAAGGAAATTCTCAAGCTTACCAAGCTCCACCTCTCAATCAACCGATGGCAGTGAATCCCGACGTCGAGTCGTTCATGAAGACTAATCGTGAGATGGTAACGAATCTTCAGAGTCAATTTGTCAATTTGAAGAATGACATGGTGAAACAAGGGAGCGATATTCGAGCCGAGCTACGGAATGATATGGCCAAACACAGCGATGCTATTAATGCCAACATGCAAAACTCTTTTAATAATAAAGTTGTTCACCTTCGTGATATGATTGGTTCGCTCATCCAAGGTAATCAACCCTCTTCTTCGGGTACTCTTCCGAGTAATACCGTTGCGAATCCAAGAGGGGAGATGAAAGCAATCACCACTCGTAGTGGAAAAGGTTATATGGAACCCGAGCTTCCTACACCTCCACCCGTGATTGTGAACAAGGAAACCGAGCAACTTTCCTCACCTCCTTCACCTTCTATCCCCATTTCCCCACCACCCGTGATTGTGAGTGATCCTATTCCCTTAAAGCCTTCTTCTTCATCCAATATCCCTTATCCTTCAAGGTTGAGGAAAGAGAAGCAAAAGAGCAAGGATGATATTCAGGTTTCCAACTTTCTAAAAATGTTTAAACAATTGAATTTTAACATCTCCTTTGCCGAGGCTCTCGCTCATATGCCCAAATATGCTAAGATGTTTAAAGATCTTCTAAGTGATAAAGAAAAGCTTCTTGACATTGCTCAGACCCAACTTAATGAGAACTGCTCCGCAGTGCTCTTAAAGAAATCGCCCACCAAACTTGGTGATCCGGGTCGCTTCTTGATTCCTTGCAACTTCCCGGGAGTAGAGAATTGCATGGCCCTAGCCGATCTAGGTGCCAGTATAAACTTAATGCCTTTAAGTGTTTGGAAGCAATTATCTCTCCCCGAGCTAGTCCCCACTAAAATGACTTTGGAATTAGCCAACCGTACGGTTGCTTATCCAGTGGGGATAGCCGAAGATGTCTTTGTTGGCGTTGATAAATTCACCTTCCCGGCGGATTTTGTCGTCGTTGACTACGAGATGGACCCTCGTGTTCCATTAATCGTTAGACGTCCATTCCTGAGGACCGGTCGCACTCTCATTGATGTAGCCGCGGGCGAATTAATCATGAGAGTTGGTGACGATCAAATTCTCTTCAACATGGGTAAGATTTCTCAGCAACCTTATTCATATGAGAGTGTTAATGCTATTGATGTTCTCGATGAGGCTTGTGAAGAACATTTTCATGATGCTTGCAAAAGTACTCTCTCTTCTCTACCCAATGTTGAGACCGTTGGCTCAATTGCTCCGGCATTGACTCCTTTTGGAGAAAGTGACTTGGATGAGTTCGAAGCTAGCTTGGGTCCTCTCGACATTAAGTATGATAATTCGTCCACCAATTGGGATGAAGATATTCGTACTATTGAGAGACTTCTCAATGAGGACCCATTGTCTCCTCCTACTCCTAAAGAGGTGACTAATGATGATCCATCGTTAGTTTCACCATCTATTGAGGATCCTCCTACTCTCGAGCTTAAGGACCTACCGCCTCATCTTGAGTACGTTTTCCTAGAAGACGACGAGAAGTTACCGGTCATCATCGCAAAGGATCTGAAAGAAGACGAAAAAGCCCGACTTGTCGCTGTCTTGAAGAAGCATAAAAGAGCTATCGCTTGGAAAATCTCCGACATCCGTGGAATTGATCCTCATTTCTGCACACATAAAATTCTCATGGAGGACGACTTTAAGCCCACAATTCAAAGCCAAAGAAGGGTGAATCCTAAAATCCACGACGTCATCAAAAAGAGGTTATCAAACTTCTTGATGCGGGTATGATTTACCCTATTTCGGATTCACCATGGGTTAGTCCAGTCCATTGTGTGCCTAAGAAAGGCGGAATTACCGTTGTGCCCAATGCAAACAACGAGTTAATTCCTACCCGTCTCGTTACTGGGTGGAGAGTTTGTATAGACTACCGCAAACTCAATGATGCCACGAGAAAGGATCATTTCCCTCTACCTTTTATGGACCAAATGATTGAACGTTTAGCAGGTAATGAATATTACTGCTTTCTTGATGGTTTCTCGGGTTATTTTCAAATACCCATCGATCCACAAGATCAAGAGAAGACAACATTCACTTGTCCCTATGGCACATTTGCTTACAAAAGGATGCCTTTTGGCTTATGCAATGCCCCCGGGACTTTCCAAAGGTGCATGTTGGCTATCTTCCATGACATGGTTGAGCAAACCATGGAAGTCTTCATGGATGATTTCTCAGTCTTCAGGGATTCCTTCTCTTCTTGCCTTTCCAATTTGGAACGTATGCTTAAGCGGTGCGAAGACACTCGCCTTGTTCTAAATTGGGAAAAATGCCATTTTTTGGTAAAAGAAGGCATTGTGCTAGGACACAAAATCTCTAACGCCGGTCTTGAAGTCGACCGTGCTAAAGTAGATGTCATAGCCAAATTACCTCCACCTTCAACCGTGAAGGGTGTGAGAAGCTTTCTGGGTCATGCGGGTTTCTATCGTCGATTCATTCAGGATTTCTCTAAAATCGCTCGCCCGATGACCCACCTCTTGGAAAAAGATACTCCTTTTATCTTTTCTAAAGAGTGTCTCGACGCCTTCAATCTTCTTAAGGATAAGCTAACTAAGGCGCCAGTCTTGGTTACCCCTAATTGGGAGCTGCCTTTTGAATTGATGTGCGATGCTAGCGACTTTGCTATTGGTGCGGTTTTAGGACAAAGGATCAACAAACATTTCCAACCAATCCACTATGCTAGCAAAACAATGACGGGGGCTCAATTGCATTATACGACAACCGAAAAAGAGCTTTTAACTGTTGTCTATGCTTTTGAAAAATTCCGCCCCTATCTTGTTTTATCCACCACCATCGTATACACGGACCATTCCGCGTTGAAGTACTTGATGACTAAACACGACTCTAAGCCAAGACTTCTTCGCTGGGTTTTACTCCTTCAAGAATTCAACATTGAAATTCGTGACAAGAAGGGTGCTGAAAACCTAGCCGCGGATCATCTGAGCAGACTTGAGGATCCATATCAAGGGGATCATCCAAACAAAGAGATCAATGACTCTTTCCCCCTTGAAACCTTAATGTCTATAAATCTCAATCTTGATGTCACCCCATGGTTTGCCGATATTGCAAACTACTTAGCGGGTGGTGTTCTCCTCCAAGGGTTAACATCCCAACAAAAGAAGAAGTTCTTGAACGATGTTAAGACTTACTTTTGGGATGACCCTTTTCTATTCAAACAATGCGCTGACTTGATTATTCGCCGATGTGTTGACGGACCGGCCGCTTTGGACATTCTCCAGGCTTGCCACAAAGGACCCACCGGTGGTCACTTTGGTCCCAACTACACCGCCAAAAAAGTGTTTGACTCGGGATTCTATTGGCCCACCATTTATCGTGATGCTCACGAGATGGTTAAACATTGTGATGCTTGCCAAAAACAAGGCAAGATCACACATAAAGATGAGATGCCTCAAAATTTCATACAAGAATGTGAAATCTTTGATGTATGGGGCATCGACTTTATGGGGCCATTCCCTTCTTCTAAAGGCAACAAATACATCCTTGTCGCTGTCGACTACGTTTCTAAATGGGTTGAAGCAAAAGCTTTACCCACTAATGACGCGAGGGTGGTTTGTAATTTCCTGAAACAATTGTTTGCTCGTTTCGGTGTTCCTCGTGCTATTATCAGTGACCGCGGGACTCATTTTTGCAACGATCAATTTGCAAGAGTGATGGCTAAGTATGGTGTCAATCACCGTCTTTCCACCGCTTATCATCCTCAAACCAACGGTCAAGCCGAGATATCCAACCGTGGATTGAAGAAAATTTTGGAACGTACTGTGGGAGAGCATCGTGCCTCGTGGGCCGATAAACTTGATGATGCTCTGTGGGCTTTCCATACCGCCTATAAGACGCCGATTGGTTGTACACCTTATCGTCTTGTGTACGGGAAAGCTTGCCACCTCCCCATCGAGCTGGAACATAAGGCATACTGGGCCTTGAAGTGGGCTAACTTCGACATCAACAAAGCCGGTGATTTTCGCAAGATTCAACTCAACGAGCTACAAGAATTGAGGAATCAAGCTTACGAGAACTCATTGATCTACAAGGAGAAGACCAAGATTATCCACGATGCTAAAATCAAGAACCGAGAGTTCCACGTTGGTGATCAAGTCTTACTCTTTAACTCTCGGTTGAAGATCTTCTCAGGCAAGTTGAAGAGCCGCTGGTCTGGTCCATTCACCATCGCCAATGTCTTTCCCTATGGTACCATTGAGCTTTCTCAGCCAAATGGGCCCAACTTCAAGGTGAATGGCCAGCGTTTGAAATTGTACTTTGGTGAGGACATCTCACAGGAGATGATTCCACCCCTCACCACGTTTCCCTTGAATTAGTTCGGGACCGAGTCAGGCTCGCGACTCGGTAAACAAAAACAAGCGCTCCTCGGGAGGCAGCCCGAGTATCTATCCCCCTTTCCCGTTTTTCATCATAAGTGTAGGGGGAGCTATATAGGTTGCTTGTTTTTGGATGGTGATGTGATTACAGGGATTATTGCACTCTTGGAATCTTTGAAGAACCGTGCTCCCATGTTATCCACATTACTGGTTCTATCTCTCCACTATCGTGATTCAATTATCTTCATATTCACATTTGAAATTGATCACTTTAGTCGTCTCTTCCTTAGCTTGAGTTAGCCAACGTGCACAATGTCATAAGTGTAGGGGAGATTTTTCCCACATGCTTAAACATTGAGGACAATGTTTATCTTAAGTGTAGGGGGGACTTCTATCGAAGTTTTAAGTGGACTTTTCCATGAAAATGCCTTCATTTAACCAGAAAATCCTGTTTTTCAACATTTTTCAAATTTTTTATTAACTTTGGCCATTTAGTCGTAATTTTTTAAAATTTTTATTTTGCTTTCATATGTATATATTCCGCAATAAATTCAAAAAAAATTAATAAAATAGTTTTAGCAAGTTTAGATATCTTAGATATATTAGGCCCGTTGTGAATATTTTGACTCAACCCGAATAGACTTATCCAAGTTTATTCTAGCTAGTATCCTTAACCAGGTAGACCTTAATTGGTTTATTAGGCTAAGTGTCCACGAGTCTCATTATTTGAGATTTTAAACTGTGGAGGACGAGAAATGATAGAGTCAATTATAAGTCGGTATTCTTGCGCAAGCTCACTTGGTGTAATTATTTGCCTATTCTCCCATCACTTGCTAATAACTTATCTGCAATAAGTAAGGTCGTACGATTTGAAAAGTTACTTAGCTTCTAGCCCAAGATCGTTTAAAAGTTGCTCGGTAATGACGAGAGTTCATAGCCAAGGCATAACTTATGAAGCGGGGCGCGAAGATTGGCGAGTCCGAAAAGGCCCTAACAACGCATGAGGATTCAATTTTATTGCTGAAGATCCAAAAGTGATGTGAAAAGCATTATTCCCAAAGTCAATATGAAGGATCAAGACTCACGACGAAAAGCAATCAACTCCCACTAAGATGATGGAGAAGTCTATCCGAAAAGACCCTAACAAGGTATGAGGATAAATAGATCCAAGTCCGAAAAGGAGGCGGATCGTTGTATCTCAAAATCCCAAATAGAGATTGAAGAAATAATCATGAAGTCGTGGTCAACGAAGTTGGAGTACTCCTCAAAAGTCTCCAAAGTGAAGAAACTCTATTATGATGAGAAGACCATTATTCCCAAGAACGTCTCTCAAGATATGAAGTATGAAGTACATGCCAAATATCGTCCTGAGAAAGGTCTCAAATCGTGAACCAAGTTATGCCAAGATATGAACTTTTTGATATCCCGAGAAGCAGTTTTAAGAGATTTTGTCCTTTAGCTAACTATTGGTCAAATCGTCCTACTTTGCATTCAGCCTAAATAAACTATCGAAATAAGTCCAAAAATGCATCTTCATGATCATTCTAAGACAAAAATAAAATATAAGAGATACACCTAGGAATAAGGGAGTTTAAGCATTTAATTAAGCCATGTGTGTAAGTGTTTGAATTACTAACTTATAATAACAATGATCTCGTTTTTAAGCTTAGTTTGGGGAACGTGAAACTTGAGGGTGATAAATCTTCGCAGCACCAAAGCCCTAATGTAAGTCCTCGATCTCTTTACAAGTTATTTCCACATAGCTATGTTCTATCATTTTGTTTACTTTAAAAGTTTTAATTTCTCTTAGTGCTTTAATTTTTGTTTAGTAGTATTTGAATAAGGCCAAAGTTAATTAATTATGAGAAAAGTGTAAAGTTGCTTTATCACTAAGCATTGCATGAGGGCATGGCAATGGTTAAGTGTAGGGGATTTGATAGGTGTGAAAACACCCATCCTTTTACCACTTATTTCTTGCTAAAACAAGACCAAAACACGTATTTAATGTCATTTGTTTGGAATTATGCGTGGTTTGTGTGTTTGTTGTGTTTTCAGAGCCAACCGGATAAATATTGGAGAAAACATGGGATTGCACGGGTTTTATCAAGGAAAAAGACTGAAGACGAAGTCTATTGTCCAAGAGATGCAAAAGATTTGAAGTCAATGGGCCTATTTGAAGATTTATCGAATAAAAGGACCAAAGACGGAAGATTTACAGGTGTCAAAGAAACTCAAGTCTATTAATCGAAGAAATTAAAAGACGAGTTGAATTTATCGTCGACGAATCCCGAATCAGAATCGAAAACGTCAAATTTTCTAAAAAGACGAGAAGACAAGAAGAAAGGGAGAAAACCCACTCACCAACCAACCACTTAACCTATAAAAGGCACTCACCCTCAAAAATTCGGGGGTGCTAGTTTTTCAATTTTTTTCTTTTTCCTAGTTTTTAGGAACCATCTCCCTTAAGGAGTGGTTTTCATCTTGTTCAATTTCAAAAAAATCTTGTAAGTGTAATCTTTTCTTTTTGTTACTGAATCTAAATCATTAATACAAGTGTTCCTTTAATCTTCTCATTCATTCATCTTCATCATCTTTTTATTTCAAGTTCTTAAGTTTTTATTTGGTTCAAGTTTGATTTTAAAATGTTGTTGAATTTATGTTTTTATTGTTGGGATTTGTTACTTATGATATTTAAATGATTTGTGGTTAATTTGGTAAAACCTTTTTGCTTATTGAGTTTGATTTTGGATTAAAACCGAGTCCCCTGTTCTTCGCTTTCTACAGTACTGAGTTTCCCAGATTCCGAACAGGGATTCTGGGATTGAGTTTATTCGGAATATTTCTATTATTCCGAGTAGTGGTTATTTTTCTTGTTTATTCGGAATATCAGTTATTCCGAATAGGGATAAATTTTCTTGGTTATTCGGAATTTTCAAATTATTCCGAGTAGGGCTTTCTTTTTCTTGGTTATTCGGAATTTTCAATTATTCCGAGTAGTGCTTCTTTCCAAATATTCCGAATAAGTGTTCTGTTTAAAAATATTCCGCATTGCCCTGACTTTCCGAATAGAGCAAATATTCCGATTAAGATTATTATTCCGCATAAGGCAATTTTTCCATTTATTCCGCATAGGGTAAAATATTCCGAGTAGGCTCTTATTCCGAGTAAGGTAAATGTTCCGCATAGAGTTCAACATTCCGCATAATAGATTATTCCGCATAAAGGTTTCTGTTAGAATATTCCGCATAGCACAAATCATTCCGAATAGGAGCTTTTATTCCGAGTAAGAGCAGTTATTCCGCATAGGGATCCAGAATAGAGTTTTCCAGTCAGTTGTTGAGGTACTTATTCTCAGTTATAATTTTTAGTTTAATTTAATTACTTCTAGTTCTTACATTTTAGTAGATTTAGACCAAAGCTCCCCCTTTTTAGTCACCAATTACAATTATTCCACTTTTGACCGTGATCGATTCGAGAAGATACCGAGAACGAAACAACGATATATATCAATTGGGTACGAGCAACGCAAAGAGAGATCTTGCAAGAAAAAACATTTTTATTAATCAACACAAAAAGTGAGTTATTATGGGGCGTATGGGTGCATCCTAGTTACATGTTTTTTTATTCAGGATTCATGGTGAATATGGTGTGTGCCTTCCATCCTTCACAAGGAGCTGATCCCTCCTACCCAAAAACCAGTATATTAAATTAGAGGCAGCCCCTCTAATTTGCATGATGAGGTCACCCCTCCAAGTATTCATGCACGGTGGATTTTCATGACCTATATTGGCTAAATGGTAAAATATGACAAACAGTTTTTATAAGACAAACATAAGGCTTTCAAACTATTAAACCAGTTTTATTAAGACTTAACCAGGTTGCTCGGGACTTAGTTTTCTTCCGCTGTTATTATGTTATATGCTTATCCTATTCATGCTTTATTGTACATCCGTGCACTGAGCGTATTTGCTCAGCCGTTTTCCTTTTCTATGTTCCCAAAACGGCAGTTACTCAGGGACGCTCGTAGACACTAAGAGTACGTGCATATGGACTGGAAGCTGTCTAGCCTTCTTTACATTATGCATTTCCTTTCTTATGATACTTATGCTTTGGACATTGTTTAGTCCTTTCCTTTATTACACTATGTTTGTGTGTGATGAGCTTTACTTTTGGACTACCGATGTTTGATTCCGGTATTTTCCTTTTATGGTCAAGTAATGTTTAGACATTTTTCCTTGTATGCTTTGATGACACGCCATAATGTCTGTGATATTTCCATTTCCAAAATGGGGTGTTACAAAAAAAATACGACTCACTCTTTCCAGTAAACCCTAATTCATACGACCCTCTCTTTATCTTCCAATATACCCTAATTCATCATACGTTTAACATACAACTAGGCTTAGTAACTCACCCAAGCCATGTTTTATGTTTTTCTATCCAAAACACTGATAATATAATCATTCAAATTCATATGCATACGTAAAATAATATATCAAAATACAAATTCATATCCCTTTTTTCTAGGACACGAGTCTGGAGGTATGTTCATATGTTCAATCTGATATGACTTATAATAATATCTGATTCGATCTACTATATAAAATCTAATAAATAAAGTTGGGATTTGGGAGTGCCCAGACTTTTATCTTTGTGTCTATAAACAGTAGAGATGTTGAGTACTCAAAAAATGGAAAAAAAACCTGAACTATGTGCTTAATGCCATCTTTTAAGCAGATGTGTAAAACTCGCCTTAAAATCCTTAAACATTAATAGCACGAAGTCTCGGACTTTATTTAAACGTTACGTATGTAATTATTTCAGAAAAATAATTAATAAATGTCAGAAAAGATTACGTAAGTATTACGTAAGTATTATTATTTAGAAAATAAATACTACGGTTCAGAAATTAAAACACGAGAACTAAATACAAGTTTACACGATAGTTATAAGTGTAAAAAAATTAAAAGACACACATATACTTGTAGTGGGCCGGCGGTTTAAAAGTAAACAAACAAAAAGAAATGGGCTTTAAGGCCCATCTAGTTTTGTAAAGGTTTATCACAGGAAACCAAATTTCCCTTTTCATTTTAACAAGTCATCAAATAAAGCTAGGGTTTTTGTCTTCTTTGGGTGGCCGACGGCTGGAGACAAAACACAATGGAAAAACAATTTTGATTTTTACAATTGATTTTTCTTATGTGCTCTTAGTCAATCCTTAATCACGTTAAAGGTAATCATCTCTTATCTTTCTTTTAATTCTCGAAATCTAATTGGTAGAATAAGAACACGCGGGGTTTTGGATGTAATCATGTATTAGTTATTAAAACAGTGGAGGGGGGTTCGATGTTGTACACAAAAACCGAGAGAATAAAGCTCTCAGTGAGCTTTTGGTGATGAACAGTCGAGACGACCATGTCTCGGTGGTTCTTCTCTTATGATCAGTCGCGAACCATAAACCAAACAGTGAGAAAAAAGGACAAAAAAAGGGCGTTTGGTTAATAAACAGTGGGAATAAACATGGTTCGGGGGTGTTTGTTTTACAGCAGTGGCAACCGAGAGTTTTGTAACTCTCGCTGGGTCTTAGGGTTTAAAACAGTGGGGACAACAACAAAGCAGTGGGAACAATAACAAAACAGTGGGAACAAATAACAAACAGTGGGAACCACTATGAAGACAGTAGCAACTAGCACTAGGTCAATGGCTACTGTTTATGTGACGTCAGCAAGGGGACTATGACGTGGTTCGTGGTGGGCCCGGTTTGGTTTAACCCGAGACATGGGTGTCTCGGGGAAAGTTTCACTCGGATTTCGGGATCGCGAGTAATAATAAATGCAAGAATTATTTAAGTTTAGTTAAATCATTTTATAAATAAGTTTTATAAATAAATTAATTATTGGTTGATTTTATTAATTTAATTAGTAAAATTAAATTGATATTGTTTTATCCTTTTTAATTACTTAAAAACATGTGATTTATTTATGATTTAATTTTCAAGAAACTAATTTGGAAACCTTTCTAACTTTGGAAACTTTTTATTTATAGCAAGTTACTATTTATAGTAATATTATAATATTGGAATACATATTATACAGTAATCAAGAATACAGAGAATACATTAATCAGTAATATTATAGAACAGTCAGAATTTACCAGAGTATACACAAACAGTAATACAAGAATAAAATAAATCAACTAAGAACTAAAATGCATTTTATAAACGCATTTTATAGTTTATTTATGTTTGTTGGCAATGTATGTGATATTTTTATTCTTTAGACCACTCAAAAGACGTGTTTTACTTAAATTTATAATGATGTATTTATATATATATATATATATATATATATATATATATATATATATATATATATATATATATATATATATATATATATATATATATATATATATATATATATATATATATATATATATATATATATATGTATGTATATATATATATATATGTATATATATATATATATGTATATATATATATATATATATATATATATATATATATATATATATATATATATATATATATATATATATATATATATATATATATATATATATATTATTTTAAATATTTTATTAAAGTATATTTGTGTATTTTTCATATTTGTTGTATGTGTGTTTGTTTTTTAATGGCTTAGCCCATCATATAGACATGTTACTTTTGTCTTAGAAATTTATTAAAATTCAGTCACATTGAAATGAATAATCACTCTAAACTGACACTAACAATCAAACTCACTCATCTAAAGGATACCTTATTAGTACCCCTTACACTCTAAAAAAGTATAAAAAATGTACAAAATTTTGTACTTTTTGTCCCCTTGTCCCCCCTAGTTTACAGTCCATCGTAGTTTTTTTATCAGTTTCGCTTCCGTAATTTTGCCTGTTTATTACTTTTGACCAGTTAAACTTTATAATTTTTATTCCGTATTTTCAAGATCTTAGTTTTATAACATAAATAAAATTAGAAAAATAAAACAAAAAATAAAAAAAATAAAAAATAAGGGGTATAGATAGTGTTTTGAGGAGTACTAATAACCTAACCCCTCATCTAAACCATCAATGTCATTATGTTATTAATAGGGTAAAAAAGACTTTAAACCATAATACTTCTCATAATAAAACCTTAAGTACAACACATAGTTTACTTCTTGAAACATAATGTTCTTTACTCCGTATAATTTTGGTAGAACCAAGCTTTCAAAGACTCATTCTGTTGACCGTTCCCCTTTAACATTGAAGGACACTGATGTAGGTTTTTCGTACACGTTTTAGGAAAAACGCGTATGAGTGGCAAGTATTAAGTTGCACGCTTTAGGAAAAACGCGAAACCGAATAGATTCCAAGTTCGTTCTCGAAGGAGGTGTGTGGATTAATGTGCCAATATATAAAATCAAAGTTTGGATTAGTGACTTTTTTGGTTTAGAAGAGAAAAGTAAAGACGAGCTACGACTACGATTACACTACGACGTATTGACGTAAAACGATGACGTAATTACGTAAAACGCAACTAAATTAAAAATTAAACCTAAAAATAATTTAAAATTTAAAACTAAGTCTAAAATAATATAAATATGAATAAAAATCCAACAAATATATTTTAAAACCTTTTATTAATTAAATATTCAATTTTAATTGCTAATTAAAGACCTAAAATTAAATATAATTAAGAAAAAGCCCAAAATATTATTTTATTGAACTAATAACTCACTTATATTATTTAAAGACTAAAAAGTATTTTTCCTAAATTTTCAAAACTATTTTTTTATTTTTAAAACACTAAAAACTATTTTTTAAACTAAAATAATCATAAAAAATAATAAAATAATGCTAAAAATAACTTGACAATTTTAAAAATCCTAATTTATGCTATTGAACAGTAGAAAAATGAAAAATATTGAAAAAGGTAAAATTTTACACTAAAAGACAAAACAGATTATAATTAAAACCCTAATTAAACTAAATTAATTAAAAAATTAATTAAAAAGGTGAACAGTAAAAACTTTTTAAACTAAAAATCTTAAACTATTTTTCTAAGTCTAATAAAATTTTTAAAACTGAAAAATATAAAATTTTACCACTAAAAGACAAAACCAGAATATTAAAAAGTAATTTAAAAAGCAATTTAATCTAAAAAATATTAAATGAACAGTAATTGAAAAATTAATTAAACAGAAAAATCAAAAATTAAATAAGAAAAATAACAAAATTGGTTTCAAAGTCTATAACCTATTTAAGGTCACAAAAGACAAAAAACTTGAAAACTGAAAGTGACACTTGAGAAGGTTTTGTCTGCTTGCTAAGCAGTACCTAAAAATATACTAGCAGGGGTAACTGAGTTCCCACTGCTAGTACAAAAACAAGGTCTGGTGGTATTTTTGGCTATAGCTTGTGATGTACTTAGTTTTGTGGGCAAAGATTGGCACCCCACAACCAGTTGGGTTGTGGGGAGTCATAAAAAATCTAAAAAGCTTAAGTACTTCCAAAAAATAACACACAAATGCCTAAATAAGTGACTGATAAGGCTATGGAATGTCTGATGAACAGTGTCTGATTCACTTTGCACAAAAACGAATTTCTAATGCTAAAAACTTGCACAAAACTTGACCAAATAACATGTAAGCTAGACAAACTCCTAGATGTAACCTAGTACTAGCAGTTGAACAAGATTTGATGACAAATTTGCACTAAATCATTCTTAAAAAAGGACTTGCTGATTTTTAGCTACAAAAACCAAGTTTTAAACATGCAATTCATTTTAAAACTTAGCCAAAGGAAACCAATGACTGAAATAAAGCACTACTACCAAATACAATTGTGTCTAGGTGGTTTTAAGACCAAAAGCTTATCAAGATTTCAACTTAAAACCCTAATCCAAACACCCTCTAAAAATCTGAAAATGAATTTTAACTAACCACAACTTACCAAATCTTAACTAAACTGATAAATACCTCATCTAACATGCATAATATGATGCAACAAGACAATTCAAGCAATCAAAAACACATAAACAGCCTTTAACACAAGAACCACGAAAATCATTCTTAAAATCTTGAAAACAAGGGTTCATCTATGTACCTATCTGATTTACATCCAAATCAGAAGGATGGGCTGATGCCATCTTCCTTTCAGCTTAAGCTGAGCTTATGGCTTGTGGGAGAAGCTGTTTTGTGTAGAGACAAGCTAGGTGAGGACTACTGCAGTCCCAAACACCCCAATATATCTTCAAAGTGATGAATTGAGACTTTGTGACCCTGACAAGAAAGAAACAAGCAAGAGTGACCTAATAACAAAGCTATAAGCTATAAGGCTGGCTTATAGATTAAGCAGCTTATAGCTTGTTGCTTAAATAAAAAAACTATTGAAACTGAATTTTTCCAAAAACTTTTGGAACTTTTGAAACCAACTATCTTAACAGAAACTAGAATGACCAGGTTCAAACAAACTAAACCAAACCTAAGGCTTCCACTTTCACTTCCACCTTAAGCTGGGTTTATTTTTGAAAAGCTTGGAACACGTTTTTAACAACTTTTGATAAACCTTAAATAAAAGCTTGTAAATGAAAGTAAATTGATAACTACTGAAACATTAAAAGAAAAATTATGGAACTCATAAATTGTAAAAGCTTAACTCTTTCATTTTCATTAATAAAATCAATTTTTTACAAAAACTGGAACAAGATATACATGTGACATGCCACATGTATATATACTACATAGAAGAATAATCTAGAATACATAAACCCTAATCAATGAATTTCCAATGTTGCCCCTTGATTTTCAAACTTGAAAAAGTGGTCAAGTGACCCATGTGATCTTCTGACTTGATGTTGGTATTCCAGCTGTTGAGAATCAATCTCATACGTTCATTGAGGCCTTTGGGACCATGATTTGGTCATAGGACGTTGGATATCTGGAAGATGCTCTTTTTGCCCAAAATGGAGAAGCAGGGGAGGTACGTGGGACCTACTAGGTCACGGGGTGGACTGTTTTGCTGGTGGGATGGGATTAAGAGATGGTAATTGGTATTCTAGATAATATGGGATTTGATTATTGAGTAAATTAGGATTTCCCAGTTAGGGTTCTTAGCTGGGATTTTGGGGATTAATGGGTGTATTAGGGAAACAGTAACTGTTTAGAGGGAAAAGAAGGGTTTGACCATATTTGACTAGGGATTTAGTTTATTAAGTGAGTTTGACTGGGGGTTTGACTTGTGGGTTTGGGTTTCGGGTTTTGGGTGTTTTTGTAGGCTTGGGGTGGGTTAATTTGGGCTTAGATTGCGTTAAATTCGGGTATGGGTTTAGTTAATGGCAAAACAGGTCCCCTGACTTCCACAATTTTGGCATATCAAGTTTCAATCAGCAAAAAACTCTTTTCCCTTTATATCAACTTTGCCTCTCTTGTCAATTTTGGCCCAAACAATTTACAAACCTTGATTCAAGGACTATATATGTATTTTGGCCATACTTCAAGGGTATAAATGATATATAATTGAAACTTAAGGGACCTTATTGTAATTTTTGAGATTTACAGGGGTATCAAGTGACAAGTCTTCAAAAGTAGAGGGACCAATCTTGTCAATTCTTCAAACTTCAAGGACTTGATAGGAAAATCATGATTTGGGTCCGGTTCTTTGTGCGGCTTCGTTTCCCGTGTTCGTTTTTGCTTGATTCCTTTGATCTTTTGGTGAATTCACGATATCCGTACCTAAAATACACAATGAACAAACACAAGCATATATTTGGGTATTTTGATGATATTTTAAGCGTTTTAAGCCCGATTTGGACGATGAGACTATGTATAATTACAGTCTCATCACTCCCCCATACTAAACCATTGCCGTGTCCCCACGCAATGCTAGAATTAAGTATCATAGCACTTCCAAAATTCATTTTTATGATGACATTTATTAAAGACATAAACTTAAATAAACTACTATACGCGTTTAAGACATAATGTATTGTTTTCATCACAAAAAAAGTGACTTTTGGGATCATAGAACAAGAACACGTGAATGCTTCGTTAGAAATAATTTCGTCGTCCTCGATTTTCACCCAATTCCATGCTAAGCGTGTAACGAGATCATTGTTATTATAAGTTAGCAACACAATCATATCTCATGAGTGTTAATTACGAACCTAAACTCCCTTATTCCTACTTGGTATCTCTTATATTTTATTTTGTCTTAATGATCACGAGGATACATCATTGACTTATGCGTGAATAGAGATTAAGTCTAAAAATAGAGTCTTAATGGTGTAACCAAAATCATCGAATTAATAATTCACCCTAATAATAAACGATGTCAAAAAATTAAGTCAACAAGAAGGATCGATAAACACGGTTTTATAACGGTTTTGAACATGAGATTTATTACCATGACTTTTATTATCCGCCATCATCGGTGGTTTTATTATCATGGTTTACCTCCATCTTTTATTCAACTTCGCCATGAAGCTTTTATTATGACTTCGGTCTTGCCTTGCCTTTTATTATCCGCCTCATCGGTGGTTTTATTAGCCAAAGACGTATATCCTCACGCTAAAGCGAATTTTGGATCTTTAAAGCTTCAAACATTAAGGCTTGATTCACTTTCAATTTGGGCATAGATTTTTCGGCTTTGTGAGCTTAAAATTCTTGCTTAATTTAGGTGAGCACTTGAAATCTTGTTATTAGGTGAAGCTTTCGATTATTCGGGTGCCAATACTTCAAAACCGTGACGCTGGCGATACCTTAATGTTTTCCCAATTTAATTACATAGAAGCTACTAAAACAAATTAGAAACCAACAATAGTGACTAAACCGCCAAATCAATATTTATTAACAATTTATTATACAAAAGCGTGGGGAGAATAAGCTAATAATTACTACACATGAGATCGTGACGATTACGAGACTTATAAATAACTCTATCATTTCTCGTCCTCATTTAAGAGACTTAGCCTAAAAAGTTAAGGAATCGAAGCTAAGTGCTCAACACGCACGGTCGAGTAAAAAATTACTCTTATTCTCACCATCGGAAAACCTACATTCGTGTCTTAAACACTTATGAAAAACAAGAAAATTTTAAAATTTGGCCATTTTTAGCCTTATTTTGCAACAAAACGATAATAAAAAGATGAAAATTGGTTTGCGTAGTGACGTAAACAAGGTGAATTATCTACTCACCCCCATACTAAAACTAAACATTGTCCTCAGTGTTTCGAGTCTAGGGGTGAAAACACCCCCATACAAGAGACGAAGTCGAATGCTTAATCTCGAGCATGGAAAGGGTAAAACGAATAACCTAAAAGCCGTTTATGAATTATGCTAATAAGATAAACGTTAGAACATAAAAGGATATCATCGGATATCGGAATCTCCAAAGGCAACGATCGAAGCTCGAGTGATCCGTAAAACGAACACGAGAGGCTTCAATGATGACGATGTCTAATAAATCACAATCATAAACAACCACGGAACAAAGGTTGGAAGAGCACAAGTCCCCTCGTTACACTATTAGAAAACGATAATATTTACAAGGATAAGCATGAGGATCCCCCACGAGGCACCTTGTTTTCGATAACCGAGTCAAAAGCTCAACTCGAATCCCCATAAATGTGATCATTTAGGGATAATCATGGTTTGGTCATTTTTGGTGGGGCTTACATGATAAACAATGCCCAAAAGTACATGGAGTACTTTAAAAACCCGATACACGTATACCGGGGTCAAAGATAGCGTCCTCGTTTTCGGATGAAAGACAAAACAACGCTACTTCAACCATTGCATAAACCCCAATGGGGTAGAAGAAAATAGATGAGAAGTAGAAGGGTGGGGCAATTGGTAAGTCAAGCTTATGAGCTACTCGAGGTAGACTCACACCAAGCAAACGAAAAGATTTTCCATTTATTGCATCGGTGGAAGACCGCGATTTCCCTTTACAAGCAATTATGGGATCGTAAATCTCGTCCTCGGTGGAGAAATGTGAGGGAACATAAGGGGCTTCCCCCACACTAGATCCACACCAACCGTCGTCAAAAGGAGTAGACGAGGTGGTAGCACTCATATAACGTGGTGATGACGGAGTTAAACATGTAGAAAAATCTTTTAAAACATTTTTAAAATCTTTTCCTTTTTCATCGTTTAAAAACTCTTTATGAAAACCCGATTTGATAATGTAGAAAATATTTGGCGTGTCAAATTCAAAATTAGTCGCGCTAAAAATTCTCACATTTAAGTCATTGGTAGGAGGGGGTGGCGGATTATATAAGTTCTCAAAACGTCGATCAATAAAGAACACCGCCCCCTCGGGGTATACATACTCGTCATCCTCATGAATGTCGATCTCATCGATTTCTTCATCAAAGATAGGCTTGTCAAACCAAGGTTTGTCATTCCCCTCCTTGAGTATCTTAGAAACTCTCTCGAAGATATCACGATCAAGCACGAAACCATCATCCATTTGTGGGGATTGTTGATAAGTTAAATCCTCACGAATGTGGTAAACGTAATTCTCCTTTGAGGAGTGTTGATTAGGTAACTCCTCGAGAATTGGATTTTTGGTGGTCACATGAGTTGGTTCGTCATCGAAAATAAGACGTTCCAAGTTCGTTCTCGAATAGATTCCAAGTTCGTTCTCGAAGGAGGTGTGTGAATTAATGTGCCAATATATAAAATCAAAGTTTGGATTAGTGACGTTTTTGGTTTAGAAGAGAAAAGTAAAGACGAGCTACGACTACGATTACACTACGACGTATTGACGTAAAACGATGACGTAATTACGTAAAACGCGACTAAATTAAAAATTAAACCTAAAAATAATTTTAAAATTAAAACTAAGTCTAAAATAATATAAATAAGAATAAAAATCCAACAAATATATTTTAAAACCTTTTATTAATTAAATATTCAATTTTAATTGCTAATTAAAGCCCTAAAATTAAATATAATTAAGAAAAAGCCCAAAATATTATTTTATTGAACTAATAACTCACTTATATTATTTAAAGACTAAAAAGTATTTTTCCTAAATTTTCAAAACTATTTTTTTATTTATAAAACACTAAAAACTATTTTTTAAACTAAAATAATCATAAAAAATAATAAAATAATGCTAAAAATAATTTGACAATTTTAAAAATCCTAATTTATGCTATTGAACAGTAGAAAAATGAAAAAGATTGAAAAAAGTAAAATTTTAGACTAAAAGACAAAACAGATTATAATTAAAACCCTAATTAAACTAAATTAATTATAAAAATTAATTAAAAAGGTGAACAGTAAAAACTTTTTAAACGAAAAATCTTAAACTATTTTTCTAAGTCTAAGAAAATTTTTAAAACTGAAAAATATAAAATTTTACCACTAAAAGACAAAACCAGAATATTAAAAAGTAATTTAAAAAGCAATTTAATCTAAAAATTATTAAATGAACAGTAATTGAAAAATTAATTAAACAGAAAAATCAAAAATTAAATAAGAAAAATAAAAAAATTGGTTTCAAAGTCTAAATCCTATTTAAGGTCACAAAAGACAAAAAACTTGAAAACTGAAAGTGACACTTGAGAAGGTTTTGTCTGCTTGCTAAGCAGTACCTAAAAATATACTAGCAGGGGTAACTGAGTTCCTACTGCTAGTACAAAAACAAGGTCTGGTGGTATTTTTGGCTATAGCTTGTGATGTACTTAGTTTTGTGGGCAAAGATTGGCACTCCACAACCAGTTGGGTTGTGGGGAGTCACAAAAAATCTAAAAAGCTTAAGTACTTCCAAAAAATAACACACAAATGCCTAAATAAGTGACTGATAAGGCAATGGAATGTCTGATAAACAATGTCTGATTCACTTTGCACAAAAACGAATTTCTAATGCTAAAAACTTGCACAAAACTTGACCAAATAACATGTAAGCTAGACAAACTCCTAGATGTAACCTAGTACTAGCAGTTGAACAAGATTTGATGACAAATTTGCACTAAATCATTCTTAAAAAAGGACTTGCTGATTTTTAGCTACAAAAACCAAGTTTTAAACATGCAATTCATTTTAAAACTTAGCCAAAGGAAACCAATGACTGAAATAAAGCACTACTACCAAATACAATTGTGTCTAGGTGGTTTTAAGACCAAAAGCTTATCAAGATTTCAACTTAAAACCCTAATCCAAACACCCTCTAAAAATCTGAAAATGAATTTTAACTAACCACAACTTACCAAATTTTAACTAAACTGATAAATACCTCATCTAACATGCATAATATGATGCAACAAGACAATTCAAGCAATCAAAAACACATAAACAGCCTTTAACACAAGAAGCACAAAAATCACTCTTAAAATCTTGAAAACAAGGGTTCATCTATGTACCTATCTGATTTACATCCAAATCAGAAGGATGGGTTGATGCCATCTTCCTTTCAGCTTAAGTTGAGCTTATGGCTTGTGGGAGAAGCTGTTTTGTGTAGAGACAAGCTAGGTGAGGACTACTGCAGTCCCAAACACCCCAATATATCTTCAAAGTGATGAATTGAGACTTTGTGACCCTGACAAGAAAGAAACAAGCAAGAATGACCTGATAACTAAACTATAAGCTATAAGGCTGGCTTATAGATTAAGCAGCTTATAGCTTGTTGCTTAAATAAAAAAACTATTCAAACTGAATTTTTCCAAAAACTTTTGGAACTTTTGAAACCAACTATCTTAACAGAAACTAGAATGACCAGGTTCAAACAAACTAAACCAAACCTAAGGCTTCCACTTTCACTTCCACCTTAAGCTGGGTTTATTTTTGAAAAGCTTGGAACACGTTTTTAAAAACATTTGATAAACTTTAAATAAAAGCTTGTAAATGAAAGTAAATTGATAACTACTGAAACATTAAAAGAAAAATTATGGAACTCAGAAATTGTAAAAGCTTAACTCTTTCATTTTCATTAATAAAATCAATTTTTTACAAAAACTGGAACAAGATATACATGTGACATGCCACATGTATATATACTACATAGAAGAATAATCTAGAATACATAAACCCTAATCAATGAATTTCCAATGTTTCCCCTTGATTTTCAAACTTGAAAAAGTGGTCAAGTGACCCATGTGATCTTCTGACTTGATGTTGGTATTCCAGCTGTTGAGAATCAATCTCATATGTTCATTGAGGCCTTTGGGACCATGTTTTGGTCATAGGACGTTGTATATCTGGAAGATGCTCTTTTTGCCCAAAATGGAGAAGTAGTTGTAGTAACCCGAACTTTAAATTCAATATTTAGACCGAGCTCTAATCTTATTTCTATTATTCGGACCAATATTTACTACTCGACTTTTATTTGTCATGTTCTTTCGACGAATAATATTGAATTCTTGGCTAACCGGCAAGGTCAGGGCTTTAACGTATCAAATACTTGTCGCTTATTAATTATTTTTAAAGTCTATGTCCGTCATCGATCGTAAATATCCTCGTTATGACATAGAAATTTTTTTTGTTGTCGTCGTTTAATTTTTCTCTTTACGAGCATTATTTGTTATTTACGTTAAACCTTTAGCCGTCATTCTCTTATATAACGCGTTAATGTTTGTTAAATTATAAGCCTTCATTTATATATCCGAATATAATGGTTATCCGAATGTCGAAGTTTTTATTTTATTTTGAGTGTTTATTTTTCGTGTTTAACGCATAATTTTTAATTCGCGTAACTTTTAAAGATATTGGACGTCAATAATACCTGCTTTATGATAATGTGTAAATTCAAATTAATTAATAGGACTCTTATTTGGGTCATTGTCTAGCGTGTCATTCATGTATAGAAATTCATACACGTAGTCATTTTTTTTAGATATTCATTCATCATATCATGCTTATCTATATTATGATTTTACTTGTGAAAAAAAACATACTAATACTTTCAGTATCTCCACAAAGAGTTTTCAAATCCAACATCATCACCCCATACTCTTTGTTTTACCTTGTTGTTGACATCTACAACACAGACCAAAATAACATACTCCGTATCATTTTCATTTTATAGATAATCTATTTGTTCTACAATGAAGCTTTAAGGAGTATTAGTTATTTTCCTTGGTTTTTTCTCCATAAACAAATCTTCTTCAACAATCTCAGTGAATGGGTTTTAAAGCTTTGATTGGATTGATTAAGGGCTGAGATTAGGACCTACTTGTAATATATATTACTTGGTCAAATGATGGGTGGATTGATGTTATGTTTGCCTATGGAAACTTGGTTGATAAAATGACCATTACTAGTTGTCGTTCATCATTTTTAAAGGTTTAGATCCTTATTCTTTATTATTTCAATACATGTACTGATTTATGTTTATATATATGTAAAAGATTATTTTCCTACTGATATTAATGATTAATAATTGAATTGTATGATTTGGACATTGTATATTAATTATTATAATCAAATCATGACTAGGATATGCACTAGGAATATTATAATAGTAAGGTAAATTGTGATTACTTGTAAAAACGAGATCTTTTGTTTCCTCAGTGGATAATTAGTATTGAGGTATTGGATATGCTGCTAGATAATAACTTGGTGATCGATTCTCCGGGTGGAATGTTACGGGGCGATTCTCGGAGAGCAAGTTATGGTTGATTTAGTAAATTAGGTCAAAATCTAACCTGCCGTAAAGATGGACTATTTACTCTTAAATTTCGTATACCAACCTATGAATATGTAAAACTAAAAGTTGTAGATAAACTCATTTAGAATCATTACCAATCGGATAGTCCGCCAATTATTTACGATTTCGAAATGGCGGCTAAAACGGTAAAAACGAGATTGGCTGCCTAAAACAGCCAACATCTCTAAGTGAGAAAATGTTTGATTAAGATATGATAAGCATACATTAAGGGTAATTAGACTAAAAATAAGTAAACTATATAAGTTGATAATCATTTTGGTAGAAATAGCTCATCTATATTATTTTCGGTTTAGGATAAACGATCCAATCTACAAGGCATTTCGGTAAATTATAAGAATTCAACCATATTGAATTAACGTAAAACGTGTCGATTTTATAAAAATACCAAAGTGGTATGACCCACTTTTTGGTAATAGTACTCTTTTTATACTGATAATTAGATAACCCGAGACCCAACAAACATATGATATTAAGTCGACATCGTTTGGAGACGTTTTAGAACCCGTAAAGCTTATAAAGTGGATATGTGCCACAAAAGCCCAACATACAATTGTAATGGCTATTAGGACATTATTGGGCCTGATATTAATAATAAATTCATAGTTCTACACTGAGTTTGAAATGGATTTAAGTCATATGAACTTGTAATGGGCCACTAATGGGCCTTAGTGGGCTTAATGGTCATAATGGGACAATGCATGGTAGATTGTCATCAAAGGTATTATAAAAAGTTTTACAAACTTATACATTGTCCAAACTTACTAAAGGGAACTATTTATTATATATATTACTTATGTATTGTCTCGAGCCTAAGACGCGTCTCGTCATGTTA
Source organism: Glebionis coronaria (assembly GCA_025667525.1). Classification (NCBI taxonomy): domain Eukaryota; kingdom Viridiplantae; phylum Streptophyta; class Magnoliopsida; order Asterales; family Asteraceae; genus Glebionis; species Glebionis coronaria. The sequence goes on along the minus strand of JANFOE010001267.1, from coordinate 174,915 downwards.
GGTCTCGTTCGATTATATGTCGACCGTTGGGCATCTCGTTCTCGATGAATGAGCGATTGATATCTTGTGAAGTCGTGTATCGACTATTGAACGTATGTTCCTCGATCTACATGTAATAGCTATATCAGGTGAGTTCATAGCCTCGCTTTTACTGCTTTATATGTGTTTATAAACCCGCGAGGGGGAGTACATGCTCTTGGCATAGAAATATATGATGTTTATATATATATGGTTTTGAGAGAATACATGTTTATGAATAAACATGTGGTTTGCTATATGCTATGAACGAATACATGTTGTTGTAAATGAATGTAAGATGGTTGATTAAATGCTTTTGAAAGATGAACACAAGCATTGATTATATTGATTGTGAACCGCTATTTGCTAAGTGTTGTATTGCCAAAATTTGAAAGTCCCTAAAACCCATGAACCGTTAACTACCTGTAATGGGTAGGCGCTGGTACAGACGGATGGATCCATCGGGGATGGCCCCCACCTGGGCAGGTCGCACCTGTGGGTTGGAGGCTCAGCCAGGTGTGTTGTATTAGAAGTAAGGGGGTATTCGGCAAAATACCTGACTAGGGCATTATTATACTTAAGGCTTCGGTGTCATGGCTTAGTAGAATAGCGTGGACTTTGGGTATTGCATGTGTTGCACTATCGACAGTGGATGAGATTCTTGTGTTCAAAAGCTTTATGGTTTATTTAAAATCCCATTATTATTTATTAAAAACCTATGAATTCACTCAACCGTTGTGTTGACATGTTAGCATGTATTCTCAAGTGTATAGGTTTATGATCAGCTGGAGCATAGAGCTGCGCGGGATAAAGTAAAGGCAAAGCAAACAATTTCCATTCGATACATTTGACAAATCCTTATTTTTATTAAGGTTTGTAAAAATTGTTGGGACCTCTTTTTATTGAACTCTGATTTTGTCGAATGGTTTATTTTATAAAAAACGTCTCTTTTGAGGTCGTTTTCTATGACTATGTGTGATGTGCTATGAAGTAACACCCAAAGTTGATATTCCGATGCCTTGTGAAATTGAGGGTGTTACAGATTGGTATCAGAGCACTTGTTATAGCGAACTAGGTCATTTTTTTAAACCTAGACTATAACTGCTCTTTCGTAAAATTGTTTGATTGCCTTACAAAGTATCCGCGCCCTCATGGCTCCTAGAAACCAATGCTTGGTTGTGATAATGTGATCCCGTGTGTATGTAGAAATGGTTGTATGTATATGAATGTATATACTATGGTATTTAAGGGCATTGCGCATGAAGAAATGGTCCTTGCGTGATTATCGTACATTTTATGATACGGCTTTATAGAGTGTTTGGCCTCGCCGCCAATCACTTTTCTCGATTATTAATTTATTATCCGTATATGAGTATGAAACTCGTTTGATACTTTGTTTACATATATATTGTTTGGAATATATCATATATATCGACAAATCTAAGCTCGATTATTGTTAACTCATCGTGGTGTGCCATTTTAGGACATCTACTTTTGAAACGTAATTGATTATTGTGTTATTCATATTCCTGCTAGACTTTATGATTTTAAAGAATTATTTCTCAGAGGAGACATCTTCTATGTAATCTAACATTTAATTTGGTTGTGTATGATTACGTTTTAGTGGCGAAAAGGAGGATGCCTGTGTTGGACCTAAAATATATATATATATACCCAAGGCAACTATATATAATTTGAGTACAACAAAGATATGCTCATAGTAGTCATTAGTTGAGCAACTTAATACCTTGTATTTAAATGAAATGGGACATTTAAATATAGAGATCTTAAATCGCCCAACTATGTGTCGTTTAAGGTTCTCTTATTGAAATGGATTGGGACATTTGAATAAGAAAGTTTTAAACCACTGGACCTTAGATTGTCGATGGTTTCTTTATTCAGATGGAATGGGACGTTTGAATACAGAAATCATGGAGTAAGTTTGATACCTTGTACTTTTCTTGGCATTTAATTTGGTTATGATATCGTGTTTTGTGACGGTATTACTGAGTAGGATGATTTATAATCGTCTTGTTGAAACAAATTGGGACGCCTTTTTATTTGAACAAGAAAATTATAAGTTCCTGAACCATAAATTTATAATTATTGTTTACATAGATTGGGACGCCTTTGGACGTAAACAACAATTTATAAACGAATGGGCTCAAGTGTGCCTTACTTGGTGTGTGATTATTTTGTATACGCACATATTTCTTCGACTCGTGATTCGTTGGTATTAATCGTTCATTACCGTCGTATTTATGGTTATTATTGATTATCGTCTATGTACGAGTAACCCATTAGTCTTCTCTCGAGTTATGATTTGTCTTTATGGACCATTTATAATGTGTACCGACTATCGTGAGCTTTATAAGCTAATCATTAAGAAACGTTACCCGTTATGAGAATAGACAACTTGTTTAATCGACACTAAGATTTAAGTGTGTACTAGTGGATCAACCGATGGTTAAGTTATCACCGACAACTCATCGTGAATGAAACAATTTTGAAAATTTTCTTGTTATTATCGATGGCTCATCGAATAAAAATTTTCAAACGTAACGATAATATCTTTCGGGTATGAATCTATTTGTGAGCACCATATCATATCTTTTGGGTATTGATCCATTTGTGAGAACCCTGTAATATCTTTTGGGTATGAATCCGTTTGTGAGCACCCTGTAATATCTTTTGGGTATGGATCCGTGTGTGAGCACCCTGCAATGTCATCTGGGTATGGATCGGTGTGTGAGCACCCTCTGATGACGAAAATATTGTTCTATATGCATCTATGCAATCAAGATCGTGAACATCCTTTAACTTGCAAACTTTCCTTTGACTGGACTTATCTAAAAAAAAACCTATCAAATATTATTATTTATCATGGCTTGGCTACTTAGCAAGCATGATTTAACTTGATTGAACTTATTTGATTTGGCATGGCTTGGCTATTTTGCAAGCATGTCGTAATGTGATTATATGTGCCTAATGATGGCTTTTATATTTGATTTGGATCATAGTTCCTCCGATCGAGTAATGTATGCTCCGAACGAATTCCGTGTCGATGAATTCGCTTTTGACGAAATAAGTTTGCATGTTCGAGATCAATGCAATTAGGTGATTTTGTATGACTAGTACTAATTACCTCATCTTGATTATTTTGTAACGTTTCGATAGACTTAATTGTGATCCATGCGATTTTCTTTTACGACGTAATTGTTTTTATCAGACCCGTGGACAATATATATTTCGATTTGATCGATTTGATCACCATTAGCCTTGAATTCATTGTCTCATTGAAAATATTTCAAATGTGCCCGCTCCTTTCGACTCGTCATTTGTCATGTGGAATTTTTCAAACTTATATCAACCGCCACAAGTTTGATAAGATAGTAGTAATATACCTTGAAGCGCTTACAAAAATTAACGACATGTTAATTTTTGCTTCTAATGTCTTTCCGTTCGAGTTATATATTATTATTTGCTTATAAGGATTGAAGCTATATTAAAACCATTCATTTGTGCTCGTTACGTATACTCGTTGCTTTGAATTTTTTTTCATTTAACATTCGTTAGAAACCTCAGTGATGACTTGTCTATCTCTCACCTCTTCGCCCTTTAACCAAAGACTATTGAGACGAATTAAGCGCTGGGACATCGCTTCCTAAAGGGGTAGATAATGTAGTAACCCGAACTTTAAATTCAATATTTAGACCGAGCTCTAATCTTATTTCTATTATTCGGACCAATATTTACTACTCGACTTTTATTTGTCATGTTCTTTCGACGAATAATATTGAATTCTTGGCTAACCGGCAAGGTCAGGGCTTTAACGTATCAAATACTTGTCGCTTATTAATTATTTTTAAATTCTATGTCCGTCATCGATCGTAAATATCCTCGTTATGACATAGAAATTTTTTTTGTTGTCGTCGTTTAATTTTTCTCTTTACGAGCATTATTTGTTATTTACGTTAAACCTTTAGCCGTCATTCTCTTATATAACGCGTTAATGTTTGTTAAATTATAAGCCCTCATTAATATATCCAAATATAATGGTTATCCGAATGTCGAAGTTTTTATTTTATTTTGAGTGTTTATTTTTCGTGTTTAACGCATAATTTTTAATTCGCGTAACTTTTAAAGATATTGGACGTCAATAATACCCGCTTTATGATAATGTGTAAATTCAAATTAATTAATAGGACTCTTATTTGGGTCATTGTCTAGCGTGTCATTCATGTATAGAAATTCATACACGTAGTCATTTTTTTTAGATATTCATTCATCATATCATGCTTATCTATATTATGATTTTACTTGTGAAAAAAAACATACTAATACTTTCAGTATCTCCACAAAGAGTTTTCAAATCCAACGTCATCACCCCATACTCTTTGTTTTACCTTGTTGTTGACATCTACAACACAGCCCAAAATAACATACTCCGTATCATTTTCATTTTATAGATAATCTATTTGTTCTACAATGAAGCTTTAAGGAGTATTAGTTATTTTCCTTGGTTTTTTCTCCATAAACAAATCTTCTTCAACAATCTCAGTGAATGGGTTTTAAAGCTTTGATTGGATTGATTAAGGGCTGAGATTAGGACCTACTTGTAATACATATTACTTGGTCAAATGATGGGTGGATTGATGTTATGTTTGCCTATGGAAACTTGGTTGATAAAATGACCATTACTAGTTGTCGTTCATCATTTTTAAAGGTTTAGATCCTTATTCTTTATTATTTCAATACATGTACTGATTTATGTTTATATATATGTAAAAGATTATTTTCCTACTGATTTTAAGGATTAATAATTGAATTGTATGATTTGGACATTGTATATTAATTATTATAATCAAATCATGACTAGGATATGCACTAGGAATATTATAATAGTAAGGTAAATTGTGATTACTTGTAAAAACGAGATCTTTTGTTTCCTCAGTGGATAATTAGTATTGAGGTATTGGATATGCTGCTAGATAATAACTTGGTGATCGATTCTCCGGGTGGAATGTTACGGGGCGATTCTCGGAGAGCAAGTTATGGTTGATTTAGTAAATTAGGTCAAAATCTAACCTGCCGTAAAGATGGACTATTTACTCTTAAATTTCGTATACCAACCTATGAATATGTAAAACTAAAAGTTGTAGATAAACTCATTTAGAATCATTACCAATCGGATAGTCCGCCAATTATTTACGATTTCGAAATGGCGGCTAAAACGGTAAAAACGAGATTGGCTGCCTAAAACAGCCAACATCTCTAAGTGAGAAAATGTTTGATTAAGATATGATAAGCATACATTAAGGGTAATTAGACTAAAAATAAGTAAACTATATAAGTTGATAATCATTTTGGTAGAAATAGCTCATCTATATTATTTTCGGTTTAGGATAAACGATCCAATCTACAAGGCATTTCGGTAAATTATAAGAATTCAACCATATTGAATTAACGTAAAACGTGTCGATTTTATAAAAACACCAAAGTGGTATGACCCACTTTTTGGTAATAGTACTCTTTTTATACTGATAATTAGATAACCTGAGACCCAACAAACATATGATATTAAGTCGACATCGTTTGGAGACGTTTTAGAACCCGTAAAGCTTATAAAGTGGATATGTGCCACAAAAGCCCAACATACAATTGTAATGGCTATTAGGACATTATTGGGCCTGATATTAATAATAAATTCATAGTTCTACACTGAGTTTGAAATGGATTTAAGTCATATGAACTTGTAATGGGCCACTAATGGGCCTTAGTGGGCTTAATGGTCATAATGGGACAATGCATGGTAGATTGTCATCAAAGGTATTATAAAAAGTTTTACAAACTTATACATTGTCCAAACTTACTAAAGGGAACTATTTATTATATATATTACTTATGTATTGTCTCGAGCCTAAGACGCGTCTCGTCATGTTAGGTCTCGTTCGATTATATGTCGACCGTTGGGCATCTCGTTCTCGATGAATGAGCGATTGATATCTTGTGAAGTCGTGTATCGACTATTGAACGTATGTTCCTCGATCTACATGTAATAGCTATATCAGGTGAGTTCATAGCCTCGCTTTTACTGCTTTATATGTGTTTATAAACCCGCGAGGGGGAGTACATGCTCTTGGCATAAAAATATATGATGTTTATATATATATGGTTTTGAGAGAATACATGTTTATGAATAAACATGTGGTTTGCTATATGCTATGAACGAATACATGTTGTTGTAAATGAATGTAAGATGGTTGATTAAATGCTTTTGAAAGATGAACACAAGCATTGATTATATTGATTGTGAACCGCTATTTGCTAAGTGCTGTATTGCCAAAATTTGAAAGTCCCTAAAACCCATGAACCGTTAACTACCTGTAATGGGTAGGCGCTGGTACAGACGGATGGATCCATCGGGGATGGCCCCCACCTGGGCAGGTCGCACCTGTGGGTTGGAGGCTCAGCCAGGTGTGTTGTATTAGAAGTAAGGGGGTATTCGGCAAAATACCTGACTAGGGAATTATTATACTTAAGGCTTCGGTGTCATGGCTTAGTAGAATAGCGTGGACTTTGGGTATTGCATGTGTTGCACTATCGACAGTGGATGAGATTCTTGTGTTCAAAAGCTTTATGGTTTATTTAAAATCCCATTATTATTTATTAAAAACCTATGAATTCACTCAACCGTTGTGTTGACATGTTAGCATGTATTCTCAAGTGTATAGGTTTATGATCAGCTGGAGCATGGAGCTGCGCGGGATAAAGTAAAGGCAAAGCAAACAATTTCCATTCGATACATTTGACAAATCCTTATTTTTATTAAGGTTTGTAAAAATTGTTGGGACCTCTTTTTATTGAACTCTGATTTTGTCGAATGGTTTATTTTATAAAAAACGTCTCTTTTGAGGTCGTTTTCTATGACTATGTGTGATGTGCTATGAAGTAACACCCAAAGTTGATATTCCGATGCCTTGTGAAATTGAGGGTGTTACAGTAGGGGACGTACGTGGGACCTACTGGGTCACGGGGTGGACTGTTTTGCTGGTGGGATGGGATTAAGAGATGGTAAATTGGTATTCTAGATAATATGGGATTTGATTATTGAGTAAATTAGGATTTCCCAATTAGGGTTCTTAGCTAGGATTTTGGGGATTAATGGGTGTATTAGGGAAACAGTAACTGTTTAGAGGGAAAAGAAGGGTTTGACCATATTTGACTAGGGATTTAGTTTATTAAGTGAGTTTGACTGGGGGTTTGACTTGTGGGTTTGGGTTTCGTGTTTTGGGTGTTTTTGTAGGCTTGGGGTGGGTTAGTTTGGGCTTAGATTGGGTTAAATTCGGGTATGGGTTTAGTTAATGGCAAAACAGGTCCCCTGACTTCCACAATTTTGGCATATCAAGTTTCAATCAGCAAACAACTCTTTTCCCTTTATATCAACTTTGCCTCTCTTGTCAATTTTGGCCCAAACAATTTACAAACCTTGATTCAAGGACTATATATGTATTTTGGCCATACTTCAAGGGTATAAATGATATATATACTTGAAACTTAAGGGACCCTATTGTAATTTTTGAGATTTACAGGGGTATTAAGTGACAAGTCTTCAAAAGTAGAGGGACCAATCTTGTCAATTCTTCAAACTTCAAGGACTTGATAGGAAAATCATGATTCGGGTCCGGTTCTTTGTGCGGCTTCGTTTCCCGTGTTCGTTTTTGCTTGATTCCTTTGATCTTTTGGTGAATTCACGATATCCGTACCTAAAATACACAATGAACAAACACAAGCATATATTTGGGTATTTTGATGATATTTTAAGCGTTTTAAGCCCGATTTGGACGATGAGACTATGTATAATTACAGTCTCATCACTCCCCCATACTAAACCATTGCCGTGTCCCCACGCAATGCTAGAATTAAGTATCATAGCACTTCCAAAATTCATTTTTATGATGACATTTATTAAAGACATAAACTTAAATAAACTACTATACGCGTTTAAGACATAATGTATTGTTTTCATCACAAAAAAAGTGACTTTTGGGATCATAGAACAAGAACACGTGAATGCTTCGTTAGAAATAATTTCGTCGTCCTCGATTTTCACCCAATTCCATGCTAAGCGTGTAACGAGATCATTGTTATTATAAGTTAGCAACACAATCATATCTCATGAGTGTTAATTACGAACCTAAACTCCCTTATTCCTACTTGGTATCTCTTATATTTTATTTTGTCTTAATGATCACGAGGATACATCATTGAATTATGCGTGAATAGAGATTAAGTCTAAAAATAGAGTCTTAATGGTGTAACCAAAATCATCGAATTAATAATTCACCCTAATAATAAACGATGTCAAAAAAATTAAGTCAACAAGAAGGATCGATAAACACGGTTTTATAACGGTTTTGAACATGAGACTTATTACCATGACTTTTATTATCCGCCATCATCGGTGGTTTTATTATCATGGTTTACCTCCATCTTTTATTAAACTTCGCCATGAAGCTTTTATTATGACTTCGGTCTTGCCTTGCCTTTTATTATCCGCCTCATCGGTGGTTTTATTAGCCAAAGACGTATATCCTCACGCTAAAGCGAATTTTTTGATCTTTAAAGCTTCAAACATTAAGGCTTGATTCACTTTCAATTTGGGCATAGATTTTTCGGCCTTGTGAGCTTCAAATTCTTGCTTAATTTAGGTGAGCACTTGAAATCTTGTTATTAGGTGAAGCTTTCGATTATTCGGGTGCCAATACTTCAAAACCGTGACGCTGGCGATACCTTAATGTTTTCCCAATTTAATTACATAGAAGCTACTAAAACAAATTAGAAACCAACAATAGTGACTTAACCGCCAAATCAATATTTATTAACAATTTATTATACAAAAGCGTGGGGAGAATAAGCTAATAATTACTACACATGAGATCGTGACGATTACGAGACTTATAAATAACTCTATCATTTCTCGTCCTCATTTAAGAGACTTAGCCTAAAAAGTTAAGGAATCGAAGCTAAGTGCTCAACACGCACGGTCGAGTAAAAAATTACTCTTATTATCACCATCAGAAAACCTACATTCGTGTCTTAAACACTTATGAAAAACAAGAAAATTTTAAAATTTGGCCATTTTTAGCCTTATTTTGCAACAAAACGATAATAAAAAGATGAAAATTGGATTGCGTAGTGACGTAAGCAAGGTGAAGTATCTACTCACCCCCCCCATACTAAAACTGAACATTGTCCTCAGTGTTTCGAGTCTAGGGGTGAAAACACCCCCATACTAGAGACGAAGTCGAATGCTTAATCTCGAGCATGGAAAGGGTAAAACGAATAACCTAAAAGCCGTTTATGAATTATGCTAATAAGATAAACGTTAGAACATAAAAGGATATCATCGGATATCTGAATCTCCAAAGGCAACAATCGAAGCTCGAGTGATCCGTAAAACGAACTGAAATGTAGTATAATGCAGTTCGTTTTCTCTCGATTCTTAACCAATAGAAAGTCCAACCAATATCGGATTCTTAATTGTTCTTGGTTGTTAAGCTTGCTTGGTAATCTATTGCTAATTCAACAAAAGTTTGCCAAATGGAAAAATATTACCTACGTATATGTAAAACAAGTTGCAAATACCACGTTTTTATTCAAGTAAAAACTCAAAATGCCCACTATGAAACTAAAAGGACTGAAATTGTAATTTCTATGAAAAGTAAATGCTTGAAATGTAAACTCTAACAACTATAGGGACTAAAATGTAAATCTGTTAACTAAAAGGATCAAAATTGCAAATACTATAACAAACTTGCCAAAATGTAACAAACTAACAAACTACTAACTGAATTTTAACAAATTCCAAAGTCCAGGGACCTAAACAATGCAAACCCTAAATTCTTGGAAGTTTAGCCAAATTTATAACACTGATAGAATTGAAAGGACCAAAATGCAATTTTTGAAAGTTTTTAAACAAAAACGGGACACAAGAGAAAATAAGCTCGTTCTGGCTTATTACTCAACCATATTGGATGAAACAACTTGCAAAACGTTCCAAATTCAATTTAAGCTATGTGTGTCTAAGGAATTTAGCTAAAGATCAAAAATAAGCAAAAGAGTGCTTATTGATAAGCTCAAAATAAGCTCTAGCCAAAACTAATCAACCACAACTGGATTTTACTCTTGAAACTGATTAAGCAAATGATTTGAAGATTGGGAAATCAAACCAGAACAAATTTCATCCAGTAATAAGCTCTAAATTTGAAATAAGCTAAAAAGAGCTTATGTTGACCAAACGTTGACCAGAATTTGCAAAAAGCTCAAACTTTCAGAAATTAACTAGGAACACTTACTAACTGTTTTTATGAAAGAAAATCACAAGATTTGTGAAGTAGAATTTAAGATCTAGGAAAACAGTTACACTTTTATCTCAGAGAATGAGCTTTGCTCAGTCTTGGACCAAAAAGCTAATTCCCAGCTTATTAACTAATACTGTAGAAATTCCTTTTGGAATCTAAAACTATATGATATAAGCTAGGACTGGAAGCAAATTTGAGGAAATTTCATCTAGAAATGAATGAGAACTAAGCAAATGAAAATGGCAAGTTTTTAAGAACAAAGCTAAATGAAAGCTGACCTAAACAATTTTGAAGCCATTTGCCTGTTTGACTTTGCATTTGACTTGTAAAAGGCTTAAATCCACTTGTTATCACTAAAGGACTGGAAATGAACTCTAAAACACCAATTCTCAATGTTTGAAATCTAGTTTTGATCTATTCCCAAACACTCCTTTACTGATTTCTTACAAACTTTTTCAAATGCTTATTTAGTTCTGAATTAAACTGACTTAAAAGCTATAGCAGATTAGATTCAAAGATCAAAATGAAAGGTTTTAAAACTGAAATCAAACAACCACCAAGGCTAGGACTCCAATTAAGCTAATAGGCTAACAAGTACTAAACAAATGCAGTAACTACAAATTCAGAACACAAGTAAACAAGAAAGCAGTAACTGAACTTCAAACTCACAAAGATCAATCAAATAGCAACTACAAACAAATATATCATGCAGCCATCAGATTTAACTAGGAAAGTAAGCATGGCATTTGACTTGTTGAGAGGAACAAAAATGAGAACTATAGAACCTAATGTAGATATCCTTTGAGAAGAAGAGGAGCGCTGAGCTCTCTTGCCCTAGTGATAACCACCACCTATCACTAGAAATCAACAAGAATCAACCAACAAATCAACTAGAATCCATCAAACTGCTTGAAAACTCCATAAGAACTAGGCAATGGCTGAATTGTGATCAAACAGCTAACAAACTTCACCAATGTCAGTTATGATCAATGGTTGATCATAACAAACACTAAACAGCAACAATAACGTCCAATTGCAGCAAGAACTTAACTGGAATGAGAAGAACAGAATTGGCGGGAAAAAGTGAATTTGAATTTTATTGCTGAAAAACGGTTACAAAGCTGTTACAAAGGTAGTAACTAACTAACTGACTCAAGAGTTTGTCAGACTCTTGAGTAGTTAGGGTAGAATGAGGGAAAAAAGGAAAGGAGAAATTTAACTAGGTGTTTTTACAAGTTTAAGCTACTACTGAAAATGAAGTACATTCTAGCTATTTATAGGCAAGAAGGGAGAGTTTGTTGGAGTTGGTGACGTGTCAGAACCAATCATAGCTTGCCACGTGGAGAATTCTGCATTTAGCACTTTGAAGGTATGAACAATGATTTGGGGGTTCTTGATTGGATGGATGATATGTTAATTGAGTTGCACCATTGAATTCGTCTCTTTAAATCGATCAACTTTGGTGTTTATATCTTTCCATGAAATTTCTTCTATCTCAAACGCGATCCTGGGAAAATTTCTTATTCTTGAAGATGACACGTGTTGGCCTTTGATTGGTTTAAAATGTATCACACGGATCAAAACTGTATAGATTTGGTAATAAATGTGAGGCGGCGGTAGTGGATATTAATTATGGTAAAGTGGCAATCCGTGTGATTGATTTTCTCTTCTCCCATTGGTTGAACTCTTTATCACATGGATTAAACTCAATAACTTTCCAATCTTGGCAGAACAAGCCCCTTGACTTGGCAGAATGTTGTTTTAAGCTACAATCTTCATTCTTTTGACATAATTGGTCCTTCAACTTCCATAACTTGTACAAAATGGTCCTTTGACTGAGTTGACTTGAGAGTTGACCAAGTTTGACTTGAATCTTGACTTTACAATATTTGCACTTTAAGTCCTTCAACTTCCATAACTTGTCAAGATAGGTCCTTGTACTCCAAAGTCTTGTCACTTTTGATCCTCTTTTGTCTTTTTCATCCATTTGAGCTTGATTTTTCCTTGTTTTCTTGAAAATGTATCTTTTTACCTACACAAGTGCACACAAACACAAACATACCACATAATACTGTTTTTGCCAAATAAATTGGTATTTTGCTTCATGTTTTAGGGTTATTTGTTGATAAAAGGATATGAGTTTAAGCTCATATCAAATTCCCATACACTTGAGCATTGCCATGTCCTCATGCAATATTATATTTCAAGGCTCAAAAATTTACATTTCCCTCATAATTAATCCACCTTGGCCATATGAGATGCATCTACACTACTCTAAACTAGATGATGCATGATTTTGACTTTTAATAATGCAATGAATCAAAATACAATTCTATCTATATCTTTTTGATTTTTCTTGAAATGGTTTTTGATTGTAGTGTTTTACTACTCTTTAGGAAAAGAGCGTAAATAGCGGTAAGTATCGAGTGATGATTTTAGGAAAAATCAACACTAATGACCCAATCACTTAAAAGAGAGAAGAGATTCGTTTCCCAAGGAGGTATATGTGTGTGTTATAATTTGTATGTATTTGAGATTAATATTGAGAAGAATGGGGATGAGAAGATGAAAGACGGTTACGTGAAAATTAAACTACGACGAAAACGTAAAACCGTAGAAAAAGCACAAAAATTAAAAATTAAACTAAAACCAAAAACAAAATCAATAATTAAAGAGACTAAAAAGAAGTCTTAAATAATATAAATAAAGATAAAATTCCAACAAAGATATTTTAAAACCTTTTATTAATTAAATAATTAATTTTAAATGCTAATTAAAGCCCTAAAATTAAATTTAATTAATTCAAATGTCAAAAATATGATTTTATTGAACAATTACTTAACTTATATTATTAGAAGACTAAAAAGTATTTTTCTAAAAATTAAAACCTATTAAAACTATTTTTAAAACTCTAAAAATGATTAAAAATGATTAAAACCTAATTAAACTTAAATAATTATAAAAATAAATCTAAAAGTTATAAAAATATTCTAAAAATGGAAATAGTCCTAATTAATGACAAAGAACCTAGGAAAATTGAAAAAGAAGGAAAAAGAAAATTTTGAAAATTAAATAATAAAATAATATTAAAATAATGCTAAAAATAAAAAGTTTCTAAAATTTAAAATAAAAAATTTCTAAAAATCCTAAATAATATAATTAAGAGAAAAACACTAATTAGAGCTTCTAAACCTTCTTTAATAATTTTATAAAAATCTTTAAAGTTTATAAAAAACCTTAAAATGTTATAAAATTAAAAATTAAAGTTTTTAAAACCAAAACTTGATGTAAACCTCAAAAATATATTTTAAAACCTAAAAATTATTTTTCCTAGAAATAAAAACTATTTTTGGTATTTTTTTATGAATTAATAAAAAACGTCTATTAAATAAATTCTAATAAATAAACTAATAAAAGGAAAATTATGAAAATAGCCTAGAAAAATCTGTAAACTTAATTAGATTCTAGGAAAAATGAAATAAGCAAAAATGAGAAGCAAATAAGCTGGAAATTTGATAAATAAGCCACGGCTTATTTATTTAATGCTAAAAGGAAAAACGGGTTAAGTAGAAAACAAAACCACACCCTAGTAGTCAAAGACCCTAGGGCGCAGTGGTAGTGTTGAGTGTGTGTGAGTGAAATGATGCGGGTTCGAGTCTGCTAACCCCCTTTTTGCTTGATTAAATTTTTTTTTTTTTTTTTTTGCTTTTTACCAATCCAACTAGTGACCTTTATAAGCTTATAAATCAACTCCAAATTCCTTTTTAAGCTAAGATTAAGCCAAAACGATTCCAAAAACGTGCCCAGTTTGGGCTTGAAACTGATGAGCAAGTGTGAGTGCACACTTGTGCTCACTTGATGCCAAGAGGAGCTTGGCAATTGCTTATTTGGTGAGTATTTTGGACAGTAAGGCACTCTTGTGTTCTTTGGAACACAAGAAGTCAATCAATAACACAAAGCAATAGCACTTAGCACACCAAAGATCAAAATCCAAGCACAAACAGGCAAGTGATGTTTCTGTGATGAATGAACTAGCACAATGGACTCTTAGGCAAATTTCTAGCAATCTAATGATCTATAGCTTACCAAATTATGCACACAGACTCAAAACATGACATACAAGCCAAATCAAACTATAATTCAACCTATTATTCAACAGGAATCCAAGATCAATCACAAAAAATCATGAAAATAAGCAACTTATGGCATACACAGATTTTTTTTGCACTCACTTTCTTTTTAAACACTCAAATCTTCCACAAACTTGCACCAAATATTGACAAAACAAGCAAGCAACCTAACTCTACCTAATCCAATTCATCTAACACCTTTTAAAACATGATTCAACAACTATTGCCCTGCTAAAACGTATTGCCAAACACCCTATAACTTTCTAAAACCAAGATTTTACAATACCAAACCTCACAAAACTTAAACAAACTGATCCCTAGCTATTCTAACATGCATATAAGCTTAGTTAAACAACAATCCAACAGTTTAACATCTTAAACACAGAATCAAACAAAGAGCATGCAACCTTGCTATTTTCTAAACTTTTAACTAGGTAAAGAGATTTTACCTTAGGACCCTTACATCCAAGGGCCCTAGAGGATGTATAATCCTCCTCCAATCCAACTCGGGTTGGAGCTGAACTAAATCAACAACTCCCTTGACACCTGTTTAAGAACAAAACAAAGAAAAACACACCAATATGCAATAATATATTAAACTGATTTCTTTCTTCCTTCTTAAATCCTTTCCAAAACTTTTTAAACTTTCTTAAAACGTCTTATTATCACTGAAATCACCAATATCATTAACTATTAACACCAAACCTAGAACAGATTTCTCCAAAATTCTTCAAAATTTCAGAAAACTTAAACACTTTTTGAAACACAAATTCACTAAACCAAATTTAGCATGGAACTCAGAATTAAGCATAAACCCAACACTCAACTTTTTATAAACATTAAAAGGAATTACAATGACTTAAACAAACACCAAACTTTAATTTCATAAAAAAGGGATTACAAGGATTTTATGCTTAAAACTGGAACAACGGGTCACCCACAGGTTGGGGCCTCTTATATAGCACTCTTAGAACATACTAGAATCAAAAATACAAAACCCTAATCACTACAAATTCTCCATTTTGCCCTTGTGCTCTTCTAGACGTTTTTTTGATGAAATTGGATCCTGGCTGTTTATATTTGCGTTGGGAGGAAGCTAATGATCTCAACCTTTGATTTGGGACACGTCAAATACTTGGGGACTAAGGTGGGCTGTGATTGGAGGAAAGGAGAATTGGGGGTGGGGACCACACGTGGTGGGATTGGGGATTTGGTGAGTGGGATTAGTTTTGGTGCGTGTGAATCACTCATGTGCAGGTTTAATTGGGTTTTACCCAAGGTTAAGTGAGGGTAAGTTCTGGGTGGTAAGAATGATGAACAGTAAGTTCTTGAATCCGAAATTGGGGGTGGTAAAGTGTTAGGCGCACTTTTCTGGTTTTGAATGTTTCACTTGCCAATTTTGGTCCCTTTGTTTTGAGATTTTTGGCATTAAAGGTTTTTATGCCCTAAAACGTGTTTCTGCCTTGTTAATTACTTTCACCACTTGACATATTTGGCACCAAACTTCTCCAAAATGTTTCAAAGGGTTGTTTATGACATTTTGTGATATTTCAAGGGCTGTTCTTGGACTTTTTGATCTTCAAAGGTCTTCCTTGCATCTTAATCTTCATGAGGGACTATAAATGGCAATTTGAAATTGTTGAGGGACTATTCTTGCCATTTCTTCAAAGTTGAAGGACCTTTTTGCAATTTTGACAAACTTAAGGGACCAAACTTGTAATTATCAATATACAAGGGTTTTAAGTGTCATTTCTTCATAGAATGAGGATCAATCTTGTTTTGTCTTCAAGTCTTCAAGGGTATTTGATGAAAATTCCATGATTAGGGCCCGGTTCTTTGTACGGCTTCGTTTCTCGTGTCCGTTTTTCCTTGTATCTTGTGATCTTTTGTCTTTTTCACGATATCCATACCTAAAACACACAAGTAAACAAACACAAGCATATATATGGTATTTTATGACATTTTTATGCATTTAAAGCCCGAAAAGAACGATGAGATCATGTATAAATGCCATCTCATCACTCCCCCATACTAAGCCATTGCCGTGCCCTCACGCAATGCTAGAATAAAGTATCTAAGCATCACCAAAGTTCAATTTTATTAACCTTTATTGAAAAGTAAAAGACTTGCAACATACTACGAGATTGTGTAAAGACATAATGTATGATTTTCATCACCAAAATGTGACTTTAAGGGTCAAAGAATAGAAACAAGTTAATGTCCCTTAGAGTAAACTTCGTCATCCTTGATTGTCATACATTCCATGCTAAGTGCAAAAACAAGATCATTGTTGGTACAAGTCACAATGCTAACACTACTCATACGTTCAAATTGTGTAATACTTTTTCTCCCCGCAATCCTAGTTATTATAAAAGGAAACGGGTTACTAGCATTTTTTATCTATTTGTCATGGATCACAAGTGATTCATATTGACTTATTTGAGTAGTTATTAGTCCGAAAGCAAAGTAGCACGATTTGATCAATAGTTAGCCAAAGGACAAAATCTTTTAAAACGGCTTCTCGTGTATCTCCTTAAGTTCATATCTTGGCATAACTCGTTTCACGATTTGAGACCTTTCTCGGACCGATATTTGGCATGTACTTCATACTTCAAATCTTGGGAAGACGTTCTCGAAATTATGGTCTTTTCTTCATATTTTTGGAATTTCTTCACTTGACGTTTTTGAGAGATTCTTCATTTAGGACCACGACTTCATCATTTTTCTTCAATCTTTACTTTGGATTTTGATATACAACGATCCGCCTCCTTTTCGGACTTGGATATATTTATCCTCATACCTTGTTAGGGCCTTTTTGGATAGACTTTCTCCATTCTTTAGGGGAGTAATTGCTTCTCGTCGTGTGTCTCGATCCTTCATATTGATTTTGGAACAATGATACTTCACATCATCTTTGGATCTTTAGCAAAAATAGAGCTCCTCATGCCTTGTTAGGGCCTTTTTGGATGATCGCCAATCTTCGCGTCCCGCTTCAATAAGTTATGCCTTGGCTATGAACTCTATTCAACCCCGAGCAACTTTTAAACGATCTTGCGCTAGAGGCTAAGTAACTTTTCAAATTGTACGACCTTACTTATTGCAATTATGATTTATTCCTAATGCATTGATCTTATGGGAAGAAAAAGCCACAATTAAAAACATATGAGTTTTTGAAAGAACATTTTTATGTTCTACGTTTAGCATGATCACTTGTCTAACTCTATCATTTCTTGTTCTTCACTATATAAAGACCTCTAATTAAAGAGACTCGTGAATACTTAGCCGTGCAAGTCAAAATTAAGCCAAATTTGGATTAGCTTTCATTAAGACTATATCAAATCAAAGTTTTGGGTTTTCAAGCCACCTATAGGATCTTGCACTTTCTTGGACTTTTTCAAGTTTAGAGAATGCGTTTTAAAGTTCCCTTGATAAGTGACTTTCTAGAATCAATTATAGGAACTTGCGAAAAGTTCTTGTTCTTAACCCGAATGAATTAAGACTTTCGCGTTTTAAAGCTCCCTATATAAAAGTCTAGCAAAACTTGAATTGAGCGGGTTAAGGAATGTAAATGGCTCCAAATGCCCATCAAGTCAAAAATTAACTCTTATTCTACCCATCGGAAAATATACATTCGTGTCTTAAAAACACTTATGAAAACTAAGAAAAATTTTAAAATTTGGCCATTTTTAGCCTTATTAGCAAAACAAAACATTGAAAGTTGGAAAACGTGAGGGCGTAGCAAAGCAAGTACCTATTCACCCCCCCATACTAAAAGTAAACATTGTCCTCAATGTTTCGAGTTTAAAGGTGGAGCACCCCCATACTAGAGACGAAGAATCGAATGCTTAGGATCTAGCATGGAAAGGGTGATCAACAATATATCTAAAGCCGTTTATTAATTATGCTAAAAAGATAATTGTTAGAACAATAAAGGATATGTCATGGATTCGTGAAAAACTTCTTCAAACGAACGATGGAGGCTCACGTAAACGAACACGAGAGTCTTCAATCGTAGACGATGATGATGATCTAGATAACACAATCACAAACAACCACGAGACAACGAGTTGGAAGGGTACAAGTCCCCTTATTAGTGAACAATAAGCATAAAGATAAGCATGGGATCTCCCCCACGAGGCACCTCGTTTTTGATTACCGAGTCATGAGCTCGACTCGATCCCCTCAAAATGTGAACATTTAGGGATATCATGGTGTGGTCAATTTTTGATGGGGCTTACATGATAAACAAGACCCAAAAAGCAACCGGTAAAAAGGACTAAGTCCTTATATGATGCAAAATACCGGGGTCGAAGATGGCGTTCTCGTTTTCATGGAGAAAACAATTCAACACCACTCCAACATGTGCCATAAACTCAAAGAGTTTGAAGAAAATAGATGAGAAATAGAAGGGTGAGACAATTGGTAAGACAAACGTTTGAGCTACTCGAGGTAGACTCGCACCAAGCAAATAGAAAGATTTTCCATTTATTGCATCGGTGGAAGACCGAGATTTCCCTTTACATGAAATTCCGGGATCGAATATCTCGTCCTCGGTGGACAAGGATGAGGGAACATAAGGGGCTTCCCCCATACTAGAACCACACAAAACATCGTCAAAAGGAGTAGACGAGTTTGTAGTACTCAAAGCACGCGGTGATGACGGAGTTAGATTTGTAGAAAAATCAATTAAATCACATTTAAGATCTTTTCCTTTTTTATCTTTTAAACTCTCCTTATGAAAACCCTTTTTGATTATGTCGAAAATATTCGATGTTTCTAAGACGATGTTAGTCACACTAAAAATTCTCACATTTTGAAACCGTTTTGGTTTTGGTGGTGGCAAGTTCTCAAAACGTTTATCGACGAAGAAAACCTCCCCATCGGGGCCAACATATTCATCATCCGAAAGATCTTCCGTAGAAACCGGCAACTTATCAACACTTTTCAAGAATGAAGGTGAAGGATTTTTCGATTCAAGTATTGATGGTTTCTTCTTTGTAGGCTTAGCACTCATAACCTCCACCGGCGGAGGGAATGGTAAATTGTTTTTGGAGACATTCCCTAAAACTCTTGGTGAAAATTCTTTGCAAACGACATTGGTCGAGTCACCATGGTTTAAAGTTGCAATAGAATATACATGAGAAAGATTGGAGTTTTGTGTTGCATTGATGACAAGTTCTTCTTTATTGAAACGAAGGGTGATTTTTCGAGCATGAACATCGATAAGTGCTCTTGATGTATCCAAAAATGAACGACCCAAAATGAGAGGAACTTTTCGATCGATGGGAATGTCTACAACGATAAAGTCAACGGGATAGTAAAACTTTCCGACTTTAACGAAAACGTCCTCGGCTACTCCACATGCCATGATCGTAGAATGATCGGCCATCTCGATGGACATGTTCGAAGGAGTAAGAGCCGGAAGCGAAAGCGATTTGAAAATCTCGAGAGGCATCAAATTAATACTAGCGCCAAGATCGGCCAAGGCGTAGCATTCCTCCATATCTTGTATAGCACACGGAATCAAAAATTTACCGGGATCACCGACTTTTTGTGGTATGCGGCTTAGAAAAACCGATGAACAACTAGACGATTGTTGTAACTTCTCTTTGTTGTTAAGCATACTTTTGAAGTTTGCGGCGAATCGAGGCATCATGATTAAAGCATCGGCAAAACTTATGTTAAAGTGCAAATCACGAAACATTTTCATAAATAGCTCAAATTGATAATTGTTCCGTTCTTGTGCCTTCTCTTTGTTTCGTCTCGAAGGGTAGGGTAAAGGTGGTGTGGGTTGGTCATTAGGCAACGGCCTTGGAAACTCGGGTTCCACAATTGGTATTGGTTCAACCGTAGGTGTGGTTTGAGCGGTACTTCGTGGGATTGCAATGTGCTCCTTTTCGACCATCACCTCGGGTTCTTTCTCGATTTCCTTCTTCGTAGAAGTACTTGGACGAGAGATTGGTTCCTTGAAAGTTTTACCACTTCGTGTAGTAATAACCTTCATTTCTCCCTTCGGGTTTGCAATGGTATCACTAGGAAGACCACCCGAAGAAGAGGGCTTACACATGATAGCTTCGAACATCTTAGCCATTCGGTCCTCAAATTTTGATTGCCTAGCATCCGCTTTCAATAACTCTTGCTTAATCTCATGTTGTCCTAATTCCATCTTTTGTTGGTTTTGTTGAAGACGTTGGACATTTCCTTCCATTTTGTTTGCATGAGTTTTAAGTTCATTAGCAAGTTCATTTTTAAGCTCGTTTTTCAATTCGGACCTTAAGCTAATCATCTCACGTTGCATATTATCAAATTTAGCATCATTTGCTTTTGCATAATCTAAAAATTCTCCTTGCAAATTTTTCGTGTGAGCATTTTGAAAACCTTGTGTAGTGTTTTGAAAATCACGGTTTTGGTTTTGATTAGAGATTTGTCCATTCCCACTTTGATAATTCCCTTTGTTGTAATTGCGTGTGTTGCCTTGGTAATTACCTTGGTTGTTGTTTCGATAATTGTTAGCATTTTGGTTTGGTGGAGCTTGATTTGGACGAGAACCTTGGCCGTTTTGGTTGTAAGTTCCCGTTGCTACATAAGCACTCGAAGTGTTACCATCCGCGGTAATGCACTCGGAAAGATCATGAGCTCCTCCACACGATAAACAACTCTTAGCAACCGCTTTAACCGAAGCGGAATTGGAAGCTTCTTGAGCCTTCCAATGGGACATTAGATTAGCAAATCTATCAAAAAACCGATTTTCCTCATTAGCTTCATCATGTAAGGCGTTAATGCTACGAGACGATTGTGACGAAGATGACGAACCCATATTGGCAACACTCGGTGTGTTACGAGGGCTATAAACCTTAGATCGATTTTCAATGATTTGTAAAGCCTCATTTGTCGTCTTGCACAAAAAATTACCACCCGCGGCGGCATTCAAATAATCTCGTTCATGATCATTAAGCCCATTATAAAAGGTATCAATTTGATGCAATTCCGAAAAATCATGGTGAGGACATTCATGTAACATCTCCTTAAATCGTTCCCATGCCATTGAAAAACTTTCATTGTTACGTTGCACAAATCGTGAAATCTCATTTTTTAAGTGTGTTGTTTTTGATGGTGGAAAAAACTTGTTCACAAACTTAGAAACGAGATCGGCCCATGTCAAAATCGAATTTGGCGGTTCTTTCTCGAGCCAAATTTTTGCGGGTCCATCCAACGAATATGGAAACAACATCATCTTAATGGCGTCATGTGGAACATCCTTGAATTTGCTAGTAGCCGTGAGACGGTTGAAATTCCTAATGTGGTAATGCGGTTTGTCTTTCTCGTGACCTCGAAACTTGTTTGCTTGTAGCATCGACATTAAACCCGTCTTAATCTCGAAATTCTCCGCAAGGATGGCGGGAATAACAATGGCCTCTCCAAAACCCTCGGTGGGTGCTTGTAGCAACTCCATCATAGTACGATTAGCCATGACGACTTCTTGTTCTATAATAGGTTCAACAATTGGAGGTTCTTCAACAATCAACGATCCTTGATTTGCTTGCTTTTGTAGTCGTTTACGAGCTCGTTTAGCTTGATTACGAGTGATCATAAACTTCACGAAGAATGGGAGGTGAGCAAAGAAGATTCTTTTTGGTTGTTTTGTGGATTTTCAATTTTTTTGTGTTTTTGATGATATTTAATTTTTTTGGATTTTGGTGTATCTTCGTAGACAACAATCTACAAAATCTCTCCTCGAATCAAACTCTTGATTAAAGAAGCCTCAAAGGAATGAAAACGATCACGTGGAGTGAACGCCTTAGAATGACTTTAGAACTTTGGTGAAAACCAAATTGTTCACGAGGGTTTAATCACAAAGAAAACCAAGCAAATATAGTATACGTATTAATACTTTGGGCGGCAAAACCCTCGATTAGCTTTCAATCTCAAAATACTCACAAGCAAGCGGGGAAACGAGGCGGCGCGAAGCACTTAAGAGCCTTTTTCCTTAGGGTATATTTTATAATACCCGCCTTATACCCACCTTATAGTTTGTATCTTTCAAAATCGAGCTTCACGAAAGTATTTATCTATTTTTGCCTTTTCTTTTTGTTTGAGATTCGAATACAATAATTAGGAGATCAAATCCCAATTAAGGTTGTGTTTTCACACTTTTGGAGATATTGTATATTGATTGTGATACTTAATACAATATATTAATAATATTCACAAAGAAAAATCAAGAAAACCGATAATACGTGTTAAGGGAGTTCCACTTAACACAAATACTATTATGGATAATATCAAAAACAAAATTTTCCAAATTAAAGCACGACACACCTCCCCGGCAGCGGCGCCAAAATTGATTGTAGTGTTTTACTACTCTTTAGGAAAAGAGCGTAAATAGCGGTAAGTATCGAGTGATGATTTTAGGAAAAATCAACACTAATGACCCAATCACTTAAAAGAGAGAAGAGATTCGTTTCCCAAGGAGGTATATGTGTGTGTTATAATTTGTATGTATTTGAGATTAATATTGAGAAGAATGGGGATGAGAAGATGAAAGACGGTTACGTGAAAATTAAACTACGACGAAAACGTAAAACCGTAGAAAAAGCACAAAAATTAAAAATTAAACTAAAACCAAAAACAAAATCAATAATTAAAGAGACTAAAAAGAAGTCTTAAATAATATAAATAAAGATAAAATTCCAACAAAGATATTTTAAAACCTTTTATTAATTAAATAATTAATTTTAAATGCTAATTAAAGCCCTAAAATTAAATTTAATTAATTCAAATGTCAAAAATATGATTTTATTGAACAATTACTTAACTTATATTATTAGAAGACTAAAAAGTATTTTTCTAAAAATTAAAACCTATTAAAACTATTTTTAAAACTCTAAAAATGATTAAAAATGATTAAAACCTAATTAAACTTAAAATAATTATAAAAATAAATCTAAAAGTTATAAAAATATTCTAAAAATGGAAATAGTCCTAATTAATGACAAAGAACCTAGGAAAATTGAAAAAGAAGGAAAAAGAAAATTTTGAAAATTAAATAATAAAATAATATTAAAATAATGCTAAAAATAAAAAGTTTCTAAAATTTAAAATAAAAAATTTCTAAAAATCCTAAATAATATAATTAAGAGAAAAACACTAATTAGAGCTTCTAAACCTTCTTTAATAATTTTATAAAAATCTTTAAAGTTTATAAAAAACCTTAAAATGTTATAAAATTAAAAATTAAAGTTTTTAAAACCAAAACTTGATGTAAACCTCAAAAATATATTTTAAAACCTAAAATTATTTTTCCTAGAAATAAAAACTATTTTTGGTATTTTTTTATGAATTAATAAAAAACGTCTATTAAATAAATTCTAATAAATAAACTAATAAAAGGAAAATTATGAAAATAGCCTAGAAAAATCTGTAAACTTAATTAGATTCTAGGAAAAATGAAATAAGCAAAAATGAGAAGCAAATAAGCTGGAAATTTGATAAATAAGCCACGGCTTATTTATTTAATGCTAAAAGGAAAAACGGGTTAAGTAGAAAACAAAACCACACCCTAGTAGTCAAAGACCCTAGGGCGCAGTGGTAGTGTTGAGTGTGTGTGAGTGAAATGATGCGGGTTCGAGTCTGCTAACCCCCTTTTTGCTTGATTAAATTTTTTTTTTTATTTTTGCTTTTTACCAATCCAACTAGTGACCTTTATAAGCTTATAAATCAACTCCAAATTCCTTTTTAAGCTAAGATTAAGCCAAAACGATTCCAAAAACGTGCCCAGTTTGGGCTTGAAACTGATGAGCAAGTGTGAGTGCACACTTGTGCTCACTTGATGCCAAGAGGAGCTTGGCAATTGCTTATTTGGTGAGTATTTTGGACAGTAAGGCACTCTTGTGTTCTTTGGAACACAAGAAGTCAATCAATAACACAAAGCAATAGCACTTAGCACACCAAAGATCAAAATCCAAGCACAAACAGGCAAGTGATGTTTCTGTGATGAATGAACTAGCACAATGGACTCTTAGGCAAATTTCTAGCAATCTAATGATCTATAGCTTACCAAATTATGCACACAGACTCAAAACATGACATACAAGCCAAATCAAACTATAATTCAACCTATTATTCAACAGGAATCCAAGATCAATCACAAAAAATCATGAAAATAAGCAACTTATGGCATACACAGATTTTTTTTGCACTCACTTTCTTTTTAAACACTCAAATCTTCCACAAACTTGCACCAAATGTTGACAAAACAAGCAAGCAACCTAACTCTACCTAATCCAATTCATCTAACACCTTTTAAAACATGATTCAACAACTATTGCCCTGCTAAAACGTATTGCCAAACACCCTATAACTTTCTAAAACCAAGATTTTACAATACCAAACCTCACAAAACTTAAACAAACTGATCCCTAGCTATTCTAACATGCATATAAGCTTAGTTAAACAACAATCCAACAGTTTAACATCTTAAACACAGAATCAAACAAAGAGCATGCAACCTTGCTATTTTCTGAACTTTTAACTAGGTAAAGAGATTTTACCTTAGGACCCTTACATCCAAGGGCCCTAGAGGATGTATAATCCTCCTCCAATCCAACTCGGGTTGGAGCTGAACTAAATCAACAACTCCCTTGACACCTGTTTAAGAACAAAACAAAGAAAAACACACCAATATGCAATAATATATTAAACTGATTTCTTTCTTCCTTCTTAAATCCTTTCCAAAACTTTTTAAACTTTCTTAAAACGTCTTATTATCACTGAAATCACCAATATCATTAACTATTAACACCAAACCTAGAACAGATTTCTCCAAAATTCTTCAAAATTTCAGAAAACTTAAACACTTTTTGAAACACAAATTCACTAAACCAAATTTAGCATGGAACTCAGAATTAAGCATAAACCCAACACTCAACTTTTTATAAACATTAAAAGGAATTACAATGACTTAAACAAACACCAAACTTTAATTTCATAAAAAAGGGATTACAAGGATTTTATGCTTAAAACTGGAACAACGGGTCACCCACAGGTTGGGGCCTCTTATATAGCACTCTTAGAACATACTAGAATCAAAAATACAAAACCCTAATCACTACAAATTCTCCATTTTGCCCTTGTGCTCTTCTAGACGTTTTTTTGATGAAATTGGATCCTGGCTGTTTATATTTGCGTTGGGAGGAAGCTAATGATCTCAACCTTTGATTTGGGACACGTCAAATACTTGGGGACTAAGGTGGGCTGTGATTGGAGGAAAGGAGAATTGGGGGTGGGGACCACACGTGGTGGGATTGGGGATTTGGTGAGTGGGATTAGTTTTGGTGCGTGTGAATCACTCATGTGCAGGTTTAATTGGGTTTTACCCAAGGTTAAGTGAGGGTAAGTTCTGGGTGGTAAGAATGATGAACAGTAAGTTCTTGAATCCGAAATTGGGGGTGGTAAAGTGTTAGGCGCACTTTTCTGGTTTTGAATGTTTCACTTGCCAATTTTGGTCCCTTTGTTTTGAGATTTTTGGCATTAAAGGTTTTTATGCCCTAAAACGTGTTTCTGCCTTGTTAATTACTTTCACCACTTGACATATTTGGCACCAAACTTCTCCAAAATGTTTCAAAGGGTTGTTTATGACATTTTGTGATATTTCAAGGGCTGTTCTTGTACTTTTTGATCTTCAAAGGTCTTCCTTGCATCTTAATCTTCATGAGGGACTATAAATGGCAATTTGAAATTGTTGAGGGACTATTCTTGCCATTTCTTCAAAGTTGAAGGACCTTTTTGCAATTTTGACAAACTTAAGGGACCAAACT
Organism: Glebionis coronaria; assembly: GCA_025667525.1. NCBI lineage: Eukaryota > Viridiplantae > Streptophyta > Magnoliopsida > Asterales > Asteraceae > Glebionis > Glebionis coronaria. The sequence goes on along the minus strand of JANFOE010001267.1, from coordinate 148,587 downwards.
TGTAGTTATCAATATACAAGGGTTTTAAGTGTCATTTCTTCATAGAATGAGGATCAATCTTGTTTTGTCTTCAAGTCTTCAAGGGTATTTGATGAAAATTCCATGATTAGGGCCCGGTTCTTTGTACGGCTTCGTTTCTCGTGTCCGTTTTTCCTTGTATCTTGTGATCTTTTGTCTTTTTCACGATATCCATACCTAAAACACACAAGTAAACAAACACAAGCATATATATGGTATTTTATGACATTTTTATGCATTTAAAGCCCGAAAAGAACGATGAGATCATGTATAAATGCCATCTCATCAGTTTTGATGGAAATAACTCATAAAGAATTCAATGACTTAGATTAGGGCTTGGGTACCATGGACATTTATCACCCTCAAGTTTCACTTTCCCCATACCAAGCTTATAAATGGAATCATTGCATTCACAAGTAAAAAATGCATCAACTTATTCATGACAATTAAATGTGGAACCAGTTATTAATTGAGCAAATTGCTTGTGGGCAAATTTGTCATTATTCAAGTGTGAAGTATAAGAAGTGTAAAATCCAAAAATAAGGAAGCACGGTTTTAATCCTAAGTAATCTTCTCATCCATTACTTGAAAAACCGCTCACAATTAATATAAGTCCGTATTAAGAGTAATAAGTCATTCGCCTTATGTGTAAAATCCTCATGTCATGCTTTCATAAGTAACTACACACTCGCTAAGGAAAGAAAAATAAAACTCACGCAATAATTTACATCCGCATCTTTTTGAGATTTTGGATCTTCAACCCCGCAACCCGTCAAGGTAATATTGGATTGGAGCAATCTATTGAATCCCCGCAACCCGTCAAGGTAATATTGGAACTCAATAGTCACTATAATTAACACCACACTGCCCCTCTTGGGAGTCTTGCATTATATTTTTTTTTCTTTTCTTTTTCTTTTTTTCTAGCCACTCATTTTTTTTCATAAGCCGCTCTTATTTTTCTTTATTCCTCACCAAGAAATTTGCAAAGAAGAAAAGGAAAAACACCCGCTAAATATGGAGCATGACATAAGTCTAGTACACATAAAACGTGCTAACTTAGAATCTTAAGACGTACTCATATCAACCATAAATGATTAGCCAAAAATGCATAAGAGATTACGAACCAATTAAAACCGTACTTGATTATTTATTAACAATTATATACATGCGAAGAAAATAGAGGCAAAGAAGAGAAGGGTTTAGCCACAAGTAATTGCCATGAAGTCTATCTAGCCCTTTTACACTTGCTTCAACTCTATCATTTCCCATTCTCCACAAATTTAAAATTTCAAGTAATGAAATTGGTGGAAGCTTAGCCTAATAGACCAATGAAGGACTACATGGTTAAGGATACTAGCTAGAGAGTGCTAAAATAAGCAAACTCGGGTTGAGTCAAAATATCCATGGCGGGCCTAATATGTCAAAGAAATCTAAACTTGTTAAAACCATGTTTTATTATATTTTTCCTTTTTATATATTTTTGATGAAAAATAAAAGAAGAAATATATACAATGCAAGTGTGTTATGCAAATGAAAAATGATTGATGCAAAAATTATGAATGCATATTTTTGTTGGCCAAAGTAGATCAAAAATTTGAAAAATGTTGAAAATTCATTTTTCCATGTTATCATGCAAGACAATGACAAGTTCTAGGTAAGGTCACTTCGATAGAAGACCCCCCTACACTTAAGCTAAACATTGTCCTCAATGTTTAAGAGCATGGAAGTATAAAAACTTCCCCTACACTTATGACAATGAATAGACTTTGCTTAACCCAAGTTAAGGAAAGGACAACTATTAGTGAAATCATGTTTAAGCACAAGGTGTCAATGAAAATTCACTAAAGTAACGAAGTGAACCGGATACAAGGGCCTCCTCCATAAGCTCCAAAGCATGAGATGAGTGAGCAACCCTACAAACAAGCATGAAGACAAAAGAAGGTCTCCCCTACACTTATCTCCAAGTCTATGCCTTTATTTCTAACCTACAACACTCTAAACCTAGTTATACGATGCTTGAGTTAATGAGTCTCTAGCTCGACTCGTCCCTCAATGAATTAATTCATGGGGAAAATGGGGACCTCTTGGACCATTTCAACGGAAATGTCCTCCCCAAAGTAATGTTTAACACGGTGACCATTCACTTTAAAATTTGGACCATCGGGTTGGGACAACTCAAGAGTTCCATATGGAAACACTTGAGCAATAGTGAATGGACCGGACCATCTCGACTTAAGCTTGCCCGCAAAAAGCTTCAATCTTGAGTTAAAGAGGAGAACCGGCTCTCCAACTTTGAACTCACGATTCTTGATCTTAGCATCATGCAATTTCTTAGTCTTTTCCTTGTAAAGCAAAGAATTCTCATAGGCATTGGCTCTCAACTCATCCATCTCATTGATTTGATCTTTCCTATGTGAACCGGCTTGGTTTAAATCAAAGTTAGCCCACTTGAGAGCCCAAGATGCCTTATGTTCTAACTCAAATGGGAGGTGGCACGCTTTTCCATAGACAAACCTATAAGGAGTACAACCAATTGGTGTTTTAAAAGCCGTCCTAAACGCCCACAAAGCATCATCGAGCTTATCCGACCAAGAAGCTCTATGCTCTCCCACCGTTCTTTCTAAAATTCTCTTTAAACCACGATTTGTGACCTCGGTTTGACCATTTGTTTGAGGGTGATACGCGGTAGAAAGTCTATGATTCACTCCATATTTCTTCATAACTCTCGTGAATTGATCATTACAAAAGTGCGTACCACGATCACTTATGATGGCCCGAGGTACACCAAATCTAGCAAACAATTGTTTCAAGAACTTTACAACCACTCTAGCATCATTAGTAGGTAAGGCTTTAGCCTCCACCCACTTGGACACATAATCCACCGCCACAAGTATATACTTGTTTCCCTTAGAGGATGGAAAAGGTCCCATGAAATCTATTCCCCATACATCAAATATCTCACACTCTTGGATAAAATTTTGTGGCATCTCATCACGTTGTGTAATTTTTCCTTGTCTTTGACAAACATCACAAAATTTCACCATCTCTTGGGCATCCTTGTAAATGGAAGGCCAATAGTAACCCGAATCAAAGACTTTCTTGGCGGTGTAGTTAGGCCCAAAATGTCCACCCGTAGGTCCTTTATGACATGCCTCTAAGATTTGAAATGCCTCGGGCCCATCTACACACCGTCTAATGATTTGGTCCGCACATTGCCTAAAAAGATATGGATCATCCCAAAAGTAATACTTAACTTCCTTAAGAAACTTTTTCTTTTGTTGATAAGTAAGACCCTCAATAAGCACATTGCCCACAAGATAGTTTGCTATATCCGCAAACCAAGGTGTGGCATCCTCTTGGGAAGAGATAGACATGAGCTCCTCTAGTGGAAAGGATTCATTGATTTCTTGATGTGGGAAATCTCCTTGAAAAGGATGCTCAAGTCTACTCAAATGATCCGCCGCTAAATTCTCGGCCCCTTTCTTATCACGAATCTCTATCTTAAACTCTTGAAGCAACAAAACCCATCTCAAAAGCCTAGGCTTAGCATCTTGTTTTGTCATAAGATACTTGAGAGCGGAGTGATCCGTATACACTATGGTCTTGGAAAGCACAAGATATGGTCTAAACTTCTCAAAAGCATATACTATAGCAAGCAACTCTTTTTCCGTGGTAGTGTAATGAAGTTGTGCACCGGTCATGGTTTTACTCGCATAGTGTATAGGTTGAAAATGCTTATTAACTCTTTGTCCTAAGACGGCCCCCACCGCATAATCACTAGCGTCACACATAAGCTCAAAAGGTAATTCCCAATTTGGAGAAACCAAAACGGGAGCCTTTGTCAATTTTTCCTTAAGGGTCTCAAAAGAGTCTAAACAAGCTTGATCAAAAATGAAAGGAGCCTCTTTCTCCAAGAGATGAGTCATCGGTCTAGCTATCTTTGAAAAATCTTGTATAAAGCACCTATAAAATCCCGCATGACCTAAGAAACTCCTCACACCTTTAACCGAGGTGGGTGGGGGAAGCTTAGCAATCACATCAATTTTAGCTCGATCAACTTCTAATCCCTTATTGGATATCTTGTGTCCTAAAACAATCCCCTCTTTCACCATAAAGTGACATTTCTCCCAATTAAGCACCAAACGTGTTTCCTCACAACGCTTAAGCATTCTCTCAAGATTGGTGAGACATGAGCTAAAGGAGCTTCCAAATACGGAAAAGTCATCCATAAAAACCTCCATGGTTTGCTCTATCATGTCATGGAAAATCGCCATCATGCACCTTTGAAACGTCCCCGGTGCATTACATAGGCCAAAAGGCATCCTCTTGTAAGCAAATGTACCGTAGGGACAAGTGAATGTGGTCTTTTCTTGATCCTTAGGGTCAATGGGTATTTGAAAATAACCCAAAAAGCCATCAAGAAAACAATAGTACTCATTTCCCGCTAAGCGTTCAAGCATTTGATCCATAAAGGGAAGCGGGAAATGGTCTTTCCTAGTTGCCTCATTGAGTTTTCTATAATCAATGCAAACTCTCCAACCGGTTACAAGTCTCGTGGGAATAAGCTCATTGTTCTCATTAGGCACCACGGTGATTCCACCCTTCTTTGGAACACAATGAACCGGGCTAACCCATGGAGAGTCGGAAATGGGGTAAATCGTACCCGCATCTAAGAGTTTAATCACTTCCTTCTTAATAACCTCATGGATTTTTGGGTTAACTCTCCTTTGGTTTTGAATGGCGGGTTTATAGTCATCCTCCATAAGGATTTTGTGAGTACAAAAATGTGGATCAATTCCCCTTATGTCGGATATTTTCCATGCTAAGGCTTTCTTGTGTTTCTTAAGGACTTCAATAAGTTGCTCCTTCTCATCCTCTTTCAACTCTTTAGCAATAATCACCGGTAATTGGTCTTTTCCTTCTAAGAAAGCATATTCTAAGTGGGATGGGAGTTCCTTAAGTTCAATGGGAGGTGGACTCTCTATGGAAGGTTTTACTATGGAAGGTTCCTCAATGGTAATCTCTTGTGGAATAGGGGAAGGAATAGGGTCCTCATTGAGCAACTTTTGGATCGTAAGAATATCTTCTTCCCAATTAATGGGAGAATCATCATCACCAAGAAAGTTGGACTCAAATTCCTCCAAGAGGAAATCACTCTCTCCAAAAGGTGTTAAAGAGGGAGCAATTGAGGCCACGGTTTCAACATGTGGAATCTCATCACTAGCATTCTTACAAGCATCATGAAAGTGTTCATTACACACTTCATCTAGCACATCCACAATGTTAATAGTCTCACAAGGTCTAGACTCCTTAACCTCTTTTCTATCACAAACTTTGCCTAACTTAAACACCACTCTCTCATCTTCTACTCTCATAATTAATTCTCCTTCCGCCACATCTATCAAGGTACGACCCGTTCTCAAAAACGGTCTACCAACAATCAAAGGCACTCTAGGATCCATGTCATAATCGACCACTACAAAGTCGGCCGGAAAGGTAAACTTATCCACACCTACAAACACATCTTCTGCTATACCTACGGGGTGAGCTATGGTTCGGTTGGCTAGTTCAAGAGTCATCCTAGTGGGAGTGAGCTCGGGAAGAGATAGTTGTTTCCAAACCGATAAAGGCATGAGATTTATGCTCGCCCCTAAATCCGCCAAAGCCATGCAATTTTCAACACCGGGAAAATTACAAGGTATCAAGAAGCGCCCCGGATCTCCAAGTTTTGTTGGTAAGGTTTTAAGTAACACCGCGGAACAATTTTCATTAAGTGATGTGTTGGGCAAATCAACCATTTTGTCTTTGTTTGAGAGCAAATCCTTGAACATCTTAGCAAACTTTGGCATATAAGCAAGAGCTTCCGCAAAGGATATGTTGATATTGAGTTGCTTGAACATCCTTAAGAAATTGGAGACTTGGATGTCATCTTTGTTCTTTAACTTGTCCTTTTTCAACCTTGAAGGGTATGGAAGAGTAGGTCTTGGTGTAGGTGGAATAGGTGTTGTGGTGGAAGATTTGTCTTTGTTAGCTTCTTCATTGGGAAGTGTGGAAGGTAAGGGAGAAGTATGAGGTGGTTGAGGAGGTATGTTTGAGTGAATAGGAGCATTTTGAGGAGGTGGAGTAGAAGTAGAAGGCTTGTCACAAGTAGGAGCACAAGTGGGTTGAACAAGAGTGGGTTTAGGAGGTGAAGGATCCTTTGTTGTTGTTCCACTCCTTGTTGTAATAGCATTGACATTGGCCCTAGGGTTTGTTTGTGTGTTAGAAGGTAAAGCCCCTTGTGGTCTTTGAGTTACCGCCACTAAAACCCTATTGATTTGTTCCTCCATTGTACGTTTCAATTGATCATTCATTCTCTTCTCAATTTCACGCATTTTCTTGTCAACATACTCTTGAGTCTCTTGCATCCCATATCCTTGAGTTGGATTTTGAGGGTAAGCTTGATTTGGTATTGGAGCATATGCTTGATTGGGAATAAATAGAAGTGGTTGATTAAACCCTTGTTGTGGTGGATAAAAGGTATTTACTTGAGGTTGAAATTGATTGGGTGCCTTGTAGTTATTTCCTTGGTATGGTTGTCTTTGCCCTTGATTCCTTGCTAAAATTTGAGGAGGATTTTGTGGAATTTGGGTGGGTGGTTGGGGTGGGAAGCCGGGTGGAGTAAGGTAATTTTGGGATTTGTAAGAAAGGTTATTTGGATTGATGTTAGGCTTGAAGTGTTCACGATGTTCCTCTTGGTAAGCATAGCATTCCCCTTGATACCCTTGCACCTTATCACATTGTTCATAAGAGTGGGGGCCTCCACAAGTAACACAAGAAATGGTGATGGCATTCACATTATTTGAGGAATTGTTCAATGTCATGCTCTTAAAATTTTGAACCATGTCATGAGTCATTTCTTGTCCTTGTTTGACTTGTTGAAGGATCTCTTTAAGAAGTTGGATGTCACAAGGAGTTTGAGAAGTGTTTTGGATAACATGAACCCTTTCTTCAAATGGATTGTTTGTTTGAACCATTGCCTTAGTCTCAATAATGTTCAAAGCCTCGTGGTATGTTTTAAGAAGAATACTCCCTCCCGCGGAAGCATTTAGTGAATCTTGGTGGTGAGGTTTAAGGCCATTATAGAAGGTATTGATTTGGTTTACATCATCCAATCCATGGTTAGGGCATCGCCTCAACAACTCACTATACTCTTCCCAAGCATCACTAAAGGATTGACTAGGTTTTTGTGTAAAGCCCATAATTAAATTCCTCAAAGCCATAGTCTTTTGTGGAGGAAAGAATTTGTTCAAAAACTTAGTGGTAAAACCGTCCCATGTGGTGATACTATCGGGTGGTTGGGTGTCTAACCAATGCTTAGCACTCCCATCTAAAGAAAATGACACTAACATCAATCTAATGACCTCATGTGGAACCCCATTATGCTTAATGGTATTGCAAAGTGAAAGGAATCTCTTAAGGTGAGCATGAGGATCCTCATTTTGTTTTCCCAAGAAAGGTGATAAAGCAACCATATTGATCATAGATGTATGTAGCTCAAATGTGTTAGCGGGAAAGTCGGGAATCTTAATGGCACTAGAATATCCATGAATGTTGGATTGCATACGTTCATACAAAGTGCGACTATCAATAGCCATGGCTTCTTGTGGTGGTGACAAAGCACGATTCTCGTGATCGGCTTGGTGGACGGTGGTGGTCTTACTCTTTCTCTTTTTCTTCCTTTTCGGAGGAAGAGGTTGTACACCAATCGGTATTTGTGCACGCCCGCGAGTGAGCATGCCACTCAATACGAGGAATGAGAGAGAAGCTCTCGTGTGACTTTGAAGAGAAATGGATTATCCTCTTCGAGTTTCAATATTAAATATCCACAAGAAAATAACAATATATGTAGTTACTACTTTGGGTGCAAGACCCTCAATGAAGCCTTCCTTCTTAGAATACTCCCAAGTGAACGGGGGGTTAGGTGGCGCGAAGCACTTAAGTACCTATTGACCCTTAGATGGCATTTTATAGCACATCGCCTTTCTATTCACTTAAATGTTCGTATTCTTCGAATTGTTGCTTATTGAGAGTATTTATCTATTCTTGCTTTATTTTGTTTGATCGATACACGTGTCAAGGACCGGAACGCCCCTCAACACGGTGTATTGCCTCGGCAATACTTATGGAAGATATGTAGATTGATTGTTCTTATACGTATACGTATTTACTTATAATAATATATGGAAAATATTTTTGTATTTATGAGTTTTTTAAAGGAAAATACTATATGTACATAAAAACCGAGAGAATCCAATAATATATATTTTTTTGGGTGCAATCTCTTAGGAAAAAGATTGCTTTTTGGATTTTTTAATTTTTTTTGGTCAATTCTTTAGGAAAAGAATTGTTTTGTTAATTTTTAGTTTTTTATATATTTTTATATTTTTGATTTTTTATTTGTTTTTGATTTATGATACGTAAAAATAACGTTCACAAAGTGAACGGATCCCAAAAGCCAATGAAAACCGTCAATCGATAGTCTCTCGTGTAGTCAAAGAACCGGCAGCGGCGCCATTTGAAATGTAGTATAATGCAGTTCGTTTTCTCTCGATTCTTAACCAATAGAAAGTCCAACCAATATCGGATTCTTAATTGTTCTTGGTTGTTAAGCTTGCTTGGTAATCTATTGCTAATTCAACAAAAGTTTGCCAAATGGAAAAATATTACCTACGTATATGTAAAACAAGTTGCAAATACCACGTTTTTATTCAAGTAAAAACTCAAAATGCCCACTATGAAACTAAAAGGACTGAAATTGTAATTTCTATGAAAAGTAAATGCTTGAAATGTAAACTCTAACAACTATAGGGACTAAAATGTAAATCTGTTAACTAAAAGGATCAAAATTGCAAATACTATAACAAACTTGCCAAAATGTAACAAACTAACAAACTACTAACTGAATTTTAACAAATTCCAAAGTCCAGGGACCTAAACAATGCAAACCCTAAATTCTTGGAAGTTTAGCCAAATTTATAACACTGATAGAATTGAAAGGACCAAAATGCAATTTTTGAAAGTTTTTAAACAAAAACGGGACACAAGAGAAAATAAGCTCGTTCTGGCTTATTACTCAACCATATTGGATGAAACAACTTGCAAAACGTTCCAAATTCAATTTAAGCTATGTGTGTCCAAGGAATTTAGCTAAAGATCAAAAATAAGCAAAAGAGTGCTTATTGATAAGCTCAAAATAAGCTCTAGCCAAAACTAATCAACCACAACTGGATTTTACTTTGAAACTGATTAAGCAAATGATTTGAAGATTGGGAAATCAAACCAGAACAAATTTCATCCAGTAATAAGCTCTAAATTTGAAATAAGCTAAAAAGAGCTTATGTTGACCAAACGTTGACCAGAATTTGCAAAAAGCTCAAACTTTCAGAAATTAACTAGGAACACTTACTAACTGTTTTTATGAAAGAAAATCACAAGATTTGTGAAGTAGAATTTAAGATCTAGGAAAACAGTTACACTTTTATCTCAGAGAATGAGCTTTGCTCAGTCTTGGACCAAAAAGCTAATTCCCAGCTTATTAACTAATACTGTAGAAATTCCTTTTGGAATCTAAAACTATATGATATAAGCTAGGACTGGAAGCAAATTTGAGGAAATTTCATCTAGAAATGAATGAGAACTAAGCAAATGAAAATGGCAAGTTTTTAAGAACAAAGCTAAATGAAAGCTGACCTAAACAATTTTGAAGCCATTTGCCTGTTTGACTTTGCATTTGACTTGTAAAAGGCTTAAATCCACTTGTTATCACTAAAGGACTGGAAATGAACTCTAAAACACCAATTCTCAATGTTTGAAATCTAGTTTTGATCTATTCCCAAACACTCCTTTACTGATTTCTTACAAACTTTTTCAAATGCTTATTTAGTTCTGAATTAAACTGACTTAAAACTATAGCAGATTAGATTCAAAGATCAAAATGAAAGGTTTTAAAACTGAAATCAAACAATCACCAAGGCTAGGACTCCAATTAAGCTAATAGGCTAACAAGTACTAAACAAATGCAGTAACTACAAATTCAGAACACAAGTAAACAAGAAAGCAGTAACTGAACTTCAAACTCACAAAGATCAATCAATAGCAACTACAAACAAATATATCATGCAGCCATCAGATTTAACTAGGAAAGTAAGCATGGCATTTGACTTGTTGAGAGGAACAAAAATGAGAACTATAGAACCTAATGTAGATATCCTTTGAGAAGAAGAGGAGCGCTGAGCTCTCTTGCCCTAGTGATAACCACCACCTATCACTAGAAATCAACAAGAATCAACCAACAAATCAACTAGAATCCATCAAACTGCTTGAAAACTCCATAAGAACTAGGCAATGGCTGAATTGTGATCAAACAGCTAACAAACTTCACCAATGTCAGTTATGATCAATGGTTGATCATAACAAACACTAAACAGCAACAATAACGTCCAATTGCAGCAAGAACTTAACTGGAATGAGAAGAACAGAATTGGCGGGAAAAAGTGAATTTGAATTTTATTGCTGAAAAACGGTTACAAAGCTGTTACAAAGGTAGTAACTAACTAACTGACTCAAGAGTTTGTCAGACTCTTGAGTAGTTAGGGTAGAATGAGGGAAAAAAGGAAAGGAGAAATTTAACTAGGTGTTTTTACAAGTTTAAGCTACTACTGAAAATGAAGTACATTCTAGCTATTTATAGGCAAGAAGGGAGAGTTTGTTGGAGTTGGTGACGTGTCAGAACCAATCATAGCTTGCCACGTGGAGAATTCTGCATTTAGCACTTTGAAGGTATGAACAATGATTTGGGGGTTCTTGATTGGATGGATGATATGTTAATTGAGTTGCACCATTGAATTCGTCTCTTCAAATCGATCAACTTTGGTGTTTATATCTTTCCATGAAATTTCTTCTATCTCAAACGCGATCCTGGGAAAATTTCTTATTCTTGAAGATGACACGTGTTGGCCTTTGATTGGTTTAAAATGTATCACACGGATCAAAACTGTATAGATTTGGTAATAAATGTGAGGCGGCGGTAGTGGATATTAATTATGGTAAAGTGGCAATCCGTGTGATTGATTTTCTCTTCTCCCATTGGTTGAACTCTTTATCACATGGATTAAACTCAATAACTTTCCAATCTTGGCAGAACAAGCCCCTTGACTTGGCAGAATGTTGTTTTAAGCTACAATCTTCATTCTTTTGACATAATTGGTCCTTCAACTTCCATAACTTGTACAAAATGGTCCTTTGACTGAGTTGACTTGAGAGTTGACCAAGTTTGACTTGAATCTTGACTTTACAATATTTGCACTTTAAGTCCTTCAACTTCCATAACTTGTCAAGATAGGTCCTTGTACTCCAAAGTCTTGTCACTTTTGATCCTCTTTTGTCTTTTTCATCCATTTGAGCTTGATTTTTCCTTGTTTTCTTGAAAATGTATCTTTTTACCTACACAAGTGCACACAAACACAAACATACCACATAATACTGTTTTTGCCAAATAAATTGGTATTTTGCTTCATGTTTTAGGGTTATTTGTTGATAAAAGGATATGAGTTTAAGCTCATATCACGAACACGAGAGGCTTCAATGATGAGGATGAACCTAATAAATCACAATCATAAACAACCACGGAACAAAGGTTGGAAGAGCACAAGTCCCCTCGTTACACTATTAGAAAACGATAATATTTACAAGGATAAGCATGAGGATCCCCCACGAGGCACCTTGTTTTTGATAACCGAGTCAAAAGCTCGACTCGAATCCCCATAAATGTGATCATTTAGGGATAATCATGGTTTGGTCATTTTTTGTGGGGCTTACATGATAAAAAATGCCCAAAAGTACATGGAGTACTTTAAAAACCTGATACACGTATACCGGGGTCAAAGATAGCGTCCTCGTTTTCGGATGAAAGACGAAACAACGCTACTTCAACCATTGCATAAACCCCAAAGGGGTAGAAGAAAATAGATGAGAAGTAGAAGGGTGAGGCAATTGGTAAGTCAAGCTTATGAGCTACTCGAGGTAGACTCACACCAAGCAAATGAAAAGATTTTCCATTTATTGCATCGATGGAAGATCGAGATTTCCCTTTACAAGCAATTCTGGGATCGTAAATCTCGTCCTCGGTGGAGAAATGTGAGGGAACATAAGGGGCTTCCCCCACACTAGATCCACACCAACCGTCGTCAAAAGGAGTAGACGAGGTGGTAGCACTCATATAACGCGGTAATGACGGAGTTAAACATGTAGAAAAATCTTTTAAAACATTTTAAAATATTTTCCTTTTTCATCGTTTAAAAACTCTTTATGAAAACCCGATTTGTAATGTCGAAAATATTTGGCGTGTCAAATTCAAAATTAGTCGCTCTAAAAATCCTCACATTTAAGTCATTGATAGGAGGGGTGGCGGATTATATAAGTTCTCAAAACGTCGATCAATAAAGAACACCGCCCCTCGGGGTCTACATACTCGTCATCCTCATGAACGTCAATCTCATCGATTTCTTCATCAAAGATAGGCTTGTCAAACCAAGGTTTGTCATTCCCCTCCTTGAGTATCTTAGAAACTCTCTCGAAGAGATCACGATCAAGCACGAAACCATCATCCATTTGTGGGGATTGTTGATAAGTTAAATCCTCACGAATGTGGTAAACGTAATTCTCCTTTGAGGAGTGTTGATTAGGTAACTCCTCGAGAATTGGATTTTTGGTGGTCACATGAGTTGGTTCGTCATCGAAAATAAGACGTTCCAACTCATTAAGTTCATCCTCGATTTTGGAAAGATCGACCCCACTCGTAGGTGGAAATGAAGGCATAAGAGCTTGCTCTCGTTCAATGATTTCCTCAATCTCGGGATCAAACTCGTAATCATCGTACTTCACATGTTTCTTTTTAGGAGAATCAAAAATTGCATGTGGATTTCGAAGTACGTGATCAATCTCGGCAAAATCGCCATCGTCATCGTCAAAGAAAGAGTCGATGTGAGCACTCACAACCATGGTCTTACAAGTCGAATGACTATGCTTAGGTGACTTTTCTAAGACGAGAGGATCGATGTCGATAAAACCTTTAGCCTCAACGGGTGTTGGGCTAGGCAAAGGAGTCACTTCGATGGAGTTAGAAGTTGAAGCCTCAAAGACGTGGTCCTTCGAAGGTGGTGAAGACGAGCCCATTTTGGTCATTGTCGTGATGGCACTAACGTCGCCCTTCGGAATTGGTGTTTCACTTGTTTCGCTAAATACATCCCAAAGTGAGTTTTCATCCATAAATTTACACATACCCTTTTGAATTAGGTACACGTACTCTTTATCATTAAAATCGTCATCTTTAAAACCGTTTTTCTTAATTCTTTCAAAACATGCATTAAGCCTCATTCTTTTCGCTAAAGTGAACATTTTGAAATCATTAGGATTTGAATCATTAGGTTTTGAAACCTCGGTTTTTTCATTATCATTAAACACTTGGGATTTTCTAGCGAAAAAGTCCATTTTGTCATCCCCATATCTCATAGTAAGTCTCCCCTCGTGAACGTCGATTACGGTTCGAGCCGTCGATAAGAATGGTCGGCCTAAAATAATGGGACATTTAGGGTCACACTCGTAATCGGATATAACGAAATCCGCGGGAAAAACAAACTTTCCAACTTTGACATAGACATCCTCGGCTATTCCAATTGGTATAAGTGGAGTACAATTTGCAAGCTCGATTGTCATGTTCGTGGGGGTAAGTGAAGGCAATCTCATCAATTTCCATAGAGAATGATGCATAAGATTGATGCTAGCACCTAAATCGGCAAGGGCTAAACATCCCTCAATCTCGGAAAAATCACAAGGTAATAGAAATTGGCCCGGATCCTCTTCCTTTATCGGCATACGCCTTTTGGATTTTTTAAGAAGGATTGAAGCACAAGTTTCTTCAATGGTTACTTTGGTAAGGTCGATAAAACTCTATTTTTGAACCGTGTATGGAATTTGAGGTACACGAGGGTGTGCACTCTTTTCCTTGGTTGCCACGTTCACCCCATCGACTTTAGAACAATAAGAGGTCTTAGAAGTCGAGGGTTGAGAAGAAGGAACAACTCGAAATCCTTCAAGGTTAGGGGTAATCACACGACCTTTCTCACGAGTCGAGGTGGCTTTACATTGTTCCTTCAGATTTGCAACGGTGTCACTAGGTAACGAACTCGATGAAGCACCCGAGGCTTTGTTCATAATAGCCGAAAACATCTTTTTAATGTCAATTTGTCCTTGCTCAATCTTCGTGTTTTGCAATTTCAAAGTATTAGAAAAGTCGTTTTTCAAAGTACCAATTTCTCCCTCTAATCGTCTCATATTAGCCTCATTCGTTTTCATGTAATTTTGAAAATCGTTTGACGAACTATTTTGATTTGAATTAAAGTTCCCTTGGTTTTGATTGTTTCTTTGAAATTTTCCTTGATTACCACTTGAAAAATTGTTACCTTAATTGTTGTTGTTTGAAAAATTCGAGTTTTGATTATTATCTCGATTTTGCCAATTCAAATTACGACCTTGATTATAACCTTGATTTTGATTCGAAAAATTTCCTTGTTGATTATTTCCTTGAAAATTGTTTCGGTTTTGAAAATTTTTGCCTTGGTTATAATTGCCTTGTTGTGATGGACCCGCGTTATTTTGATTTTGAAAATTGTTGTTTCCATTTAACGCACTCACATTCGACGTTTGGCCATCCGTAGCCGCACACTCGTAATAATTATGAGGTCCACCACAAAATGTACACGAAACCTCAACCGCTTTCACCGTAGCGGGAGCGTCTTTCTTTTGCATTTCAACGAGAAAAGACGTAAACACATTCGTCAACTTGTCGACTTTCGCATTAACTCTCTCAATGTCGCGATTAGAATTGCTAACATTGGCGACATTGGCAACACTCGGTGCGTTGCGGAGTTGGTAAACCTTGGATCGGTTTTCGATAATTATCAAAGCGTCTTTCGGAGTTTTACACAAAAAGTTGCCACCAGCGGCGGAATTCAACGAATCTTGCTCTTGAAAATTAAGACCGTTGTAAAACGTATCGATTTGGTGCAACTCGGAAAAACCATGGTGAGGACATTGCCTAAGCAATTCCTTAAAACGATCCCACGCGTCTCTAAAAGATTCATTCGGTTTTTGCTCAAATTTCGTAATTTCATTTTTGAAAAACGTCGTCTTAGACGGTGGGAAAAAATAATTAACGAACTTGGAAAAGATATCCTTCCACGTAGTTATGGAATTAGGTGGCTCTTTCTCGTACGAATACTTGGCGGCACCATCGAGCGAGTACGTAAAAAGCATAAGCTTGACGACATCGGTGTCGACGTTCTTAAACTTGCTCGTGGCTAAAAGACGATCAAAATTCCGAATATGGTCGTGAGGATTATCGGCTTCACCGACCTCGAAACTTCGTAGCTTGAATCAACGAAAGCATTCCGCTCTTAATCTCAAAATTCTCCGCTTCAATAGCGGGAATTAAGATCGCGTCTCCATAACCCTCGGTGGGCGCTTGGAGCAATTCCATCATTGAACGATTGTCGGCCATCTCCTCTACGGTTTCTTCAACAACGATATTAGGAACGTCGGTTTCTAAATCTCGTCTACGTCGTCGATTCCTTTGATTACGATTGCGTCGATTCGAATCGTCGCTAGAATTAGAATAATCCTTCGATCGAGTGCGCATGCACTAAGCGTAGAATGGGTGGTAGCAAAGAAGATTCTTTTTGCGGCTTTTCGATTTTTCAATTTTTTTTTGGTTTTTGATTGTTTTTAAAATTTTTTTGGATTTTGGTGTATTACGTAGACACAAATCTACAAATCTCCCCTCGAATCGATTTCTCGATTAAAGGAGCCTTAAAGAATGAAAACGATCACGTGGAGTGAACGCCTTCGATGACTTTAGAACGTTGGTGGAACACCAAAACGTTCAAGAGGGTTTAATCTTGAAAACAAGCAAATATATATGATACGTAGATAATACTTGGGCGACAAACCCTCGATTGGCCCTCTTTCTCAAAACACGCACAAGCAAGCGGGGGAAACGAGGCGGCACTAAGCACTTAAGAGCCTTTTTCCCTTAGGTCGTGAAATACAACCGCCTTATACCCACCTTATAGTTTATGTTAATCAAAATTAAGCCTCACAAAAGTATTTATCTATTTTGCCTTTAAACTTTTGCTTTAGATTCGAATACAATGATCGAGTGATGAAATCCCGAATCAAGGTTGCGTTTTCACGCTTTTGGAGTACTTGTGTATTTATTGTTCTACGTAAGTACAATATAGTAATATATTCACAAGAAAAACGAAAACGATAATGGGATACAATATAGTAAAGATTGTTGTGTGTTTAATTTAGGAAAACTAAACACGATTTATTTGGATAATATAATATAGCAATAATAAAAAATAACAAAAATGAGTATGTACGATATTCACGCTTTCCAAAATTTAAAAAGCAAAAACGCACTACTCACACAAACACGATACTAATAATGGCAACACTAAACACCTCCCCGGCAGCGGCGCCAAAAATTGATGTAGGTTTTTCGTACACGTTTTAGAAAAAACGCGTATGAGTGGCAAGTATTAAGTTGCACGCTTTAGGAAAAACGCGAAACCGAATAGATTCCAAGTTCATTCTCGAAGGAGGTGTGTGGATTAATGTGACAATATATAAAATCAAAGTTTGGATTAGTGACGTTTTTGGTTTAGAAGAGAAAAAGTAAAGACGAGCTACGACTACGATTACACTACGACGTATTGACGTAAAACGATGACGTAATTACGTAAAACGCGACTAAATTAAAAATTAAACCTAAAAATAATTTAAAAATTAAAACTAAGTCTAAAATTATATAAATAAGAATAAAAATCCAACAAATATATTTTAAAACCTTTTATTAATTAAATATTCAATTTTAATTGCTAATTAAAGCCCTAAAATTAAATATAATTAAGAAAAAGCCCAAAATATTATCTTATTGAACTAATAACTCACTTATATTATTTAAAGGCTAAAAAGTATTTTTCCTAATTTTCAAAACTATTTTTCTATTTTTAAAACACTAAAAACTATTTTTTAAACTAAAATAATCATAAAAATAATAAAATAATGCTAAAAATAATTTGAAAATTTTAAAAATCCTAATTTATGCTATTGAGCAGTATAAAAATGAAAAAGATTGAAAAAAGTAAAATTTTACACTAAAAGACAAAACAAATTATAATTAAAACCCTAATTAAACTAAATTAATTATAAAAAATAATTAAAAAGGTGAACAGTAAAAACTTTTTAAACTAAAAATCTTAAACTATTTTTCTAAGTCTAAGAAAATTTTTAAAAGTGAAAAATATAAAATTTTACCACTAAAAGACAAAAACAGAATATTAAAAAGTAATTTAAAAAGCAATTTAATCTAAAAAATACTAAATGAACAGTAATTGAAAAATTAAATAAACAGAAAAATCAAAAATTAAATAAGAAAAATAACAAAATTGGTTTCAAAGTCTAAATCCTATTTAAGGTCACAAAAGACAAAAAACTTGAAAACTGAAAGTGACACTTGAGAAGATTTTGTCTGCTTGCTAAGCAGTACCTAAAAATATACTAGCAGGGGTAACTGAGTTCCCACTGCTAGTACAAAAACAAGGTCTGGTGGTATTTTTGGCTATAGCTTGTGATGTACTTAGTTTTGTGGGCAAAGATTGGCACCCCCACAACCAGTTGGGTTGTGGGGAGTCACAAAAAATCTAAACAGCTCAAGTACTTCCAAAAAATAACACACAAATGCCTAAATAAGTGACTGATAAGGCTATGGAATGTCTGATGAACAGTGTCTGATTCACTTTGCACAAAAATGAATTTCTAATGCTAAAAACTTGCACAAAACTTGACCAAATAACATGTAAGCTAGACAAACTCCTAGATGTAACCTAGTACTAGCAGTTGAACAAGATTTGATGACAAATTTGCACTAAATCATTCTTAAAAAAGGACTTGCTGATTTTTAGCTACAAAAACCAAGTTTTAAACATGCAATTCATTTTAAAACTTAGCCAAAGGAAACCAATGACTGAAATAAAGCACTACTACCAAATACAATTGTGTCTAGGTGGTTTTAAGACCAAAAGCTTATCAAGATTTCAACTTAAAACCCTAATCCAAACACCCTCTAAAACTTTTAAAATGAATTTTAACTAACCACAACTTACCAAATCTTAACTAAACTGATAAATACTTCATCTAACATGCATAATATGATGGAACAAGACAATTCAAGCAATTAAAAACACATAAACAGCCTTTAACACAAGAACCACAAAAATCACTCTTAAAATCTTGAAAACAAGGGTTCAAGCTATGTACCTATCTGATTTACATCCAAATCAGAAGGATGGGCTGATGCCATCTTCCTTTCAGCTTAAGCTGAGCTTATGGCTTGTGGGAGAAGCTGTTTTGTGTAGAGACAAGCTAGGTGAGGACTACTGCAGTCCCAAACACCCCAATATATCTTCAAAGTGATGAATTGAGACTTTGTGACCCTGACAAGAAAGAAACAAGCAAGAGTGACCTAATAACAAAGCTATAAGCTATAAGGCTGGCTTATAGATTAAGCAGCTTATAGCTTGTTGCTTAAATAAAAAAACTATTGAAACTGAATTTTTCCAAAAACTTTTGGAACTTTTGAAACCAACTATCTTAACAGAAACTAGAATGACTAGGTTCAAACAAACTAAACCAAACCTAAGGCTTCCACTTTCACTTCCACCTTAAGCTGGGTTTATTTTTGAAAAGCTTGGAACACGTTTTTAACAACTTTTGATAAACTTTAAATAAAAGCTTGTAAATGAAAGTAAATTGATAACTACTGAAACATTAAAAGAAAAATTATGGAACTCAGAAATTGTAAAAGCTTAACTCTTTCATTTTCATTAATAAAATCATTTTTTTACAAAAACTGGAACAAGATATACATGTGACATGCCACATGTATATATACTACATAAAAGAATAATCTAGAATACATAAACCCTAATCAATGAATTTCCAATGTTGCCCCTTGATTTTCAAACTTGAAAAAGTGGTCAAGTGACCCATGTGATCTTCTGGCTTGATGTTGGTATTCCAGTTGTTGAGAATCAATCTCATACGTTCATTGAGGCCTTTGGGACCATGTTTTGGTCATAGGATGTTGGATATCTGGAAGATGCTCTTTTTGCCCAAAATGGAGAAGCAGGGGAGGTACGTGGGACCTACTGGGTCACGGGGTGGACTGTTTTGCTGGTGGGATGGGATTAAGAGATGGTAAATTGGTATTCTAGATAATATGGGATTTGATTATTGAGTAAATTAGGATTTCCCAATTAGGGTTCTTAGCTAGGATTTTGGGGATTAATGGGTGTATTAGGGAAACAGTAACTGTTTAGAGGGAAAAGAAGGGTTTGACCATATTTGACTAGGGATTTAGTTTATTAAGTGAGTTTGACTGGGGGTTTGACTTGTGGGTTTGGGTTTCGGGTTTTGGGTGTTTTTGTAGGCTTGGGGTGGGTTAGTTTGGGCTTAGATTGGGTTAAATTCGGGTATGGGTTTAGTTAATGGCAAAACAGGTCCCCTGACTTCCACAATTTTGGCATATCAAGTTTCAATCAGCAAACAACTCTTTTCCCTTTATATCAACTTTGCCTCTCTTGTCAATTTTGGCCCAAACAATTTGCAAACCTTGATTCAAGGACTATATATGTATTTTGGCCATACTTCAAGGGTATAAATGATATATACTTGAAACTTAAGGGACCCTATTGTAATTTTTGAGATTTACAGGGGTATCAAGTGACAAGTCTTCAAAAGTAGAGGGACCAATCTTGTCAATTCTTCAAACTTCAAGGACTTGATAGGAAAATCATGATTCGGGTCCGGTTCTTTGTGCGGCTTCGTTTCCCGTGTTCGTTTTTGCTTGATTCATTTGATCTTTTGGTGAATTCACGATATCCGTACCTAAAATACACAATGAACAAGCACAAGCATATATTTGGGTATTTTGATGATATTTTAAGCGTACGAAGCCTAATTTGGACGATGAGACTATGTATAATTACAGTCTCATCAGACACAAAACTAAAAGCCACAACGTGCCTTTTGATATAGGCAAAAAGGACATGTATCTCAAAACATAAAGAGGTTAGGTTATTAATACTCCTAAAAAGCCATCTATACCTCCCTGTTTTTCCTATATTTATTTATTTTTTAACTTTTTTAATTTGTATAATTTTGTACTTATTATAAAACTGTGAGACTAAAAGTACGGAAAAGAAATAATAAGTTTTTGTGACTCAAAAATATTAAAAAAACGCAGAACAGAAACTGATAAAAATGTGTCTAGCTTAAGCAAGGAGGGCGCAAAAAGAATACTGTGTACCTTTTTGTATTTTTTGATGGGCTAAGGGGAGTGTTGATACCCAAATTAAAGACCAAGTACCATTTCGTATTTTCTCTTTGTATCTTGCTTAAAAAGCTTGTGATGTATAGGGTTTATAATCGTGTTTTTGGAAGTTTTTTGGTTATTTTGATTCGAGTAAAATGGTTTTTAATTTTGGTTAAACAAATTCCATTTCTTATTTTCTTTTCTGGCTATCAAATTATTAGTTCCATACAGACTTCCACTTGCCCCGTAAGGAGGTATATTATTAAATTAGTCTTATTACATATCAACATCATTTGAACGTATAAACATCAAATTTTCTTAGAAAATGCTTTTTTGAGGTTGCATTCATCTTTCAATAAACGAAAATCTAATTACATTTACTGATGGAGGGGTTTTGCTATGTGGTCCTCCTATCAACAGGTGGCAAAGGCCTACATCAAGATGTATTAATCCGACTACGACTATAACGTTGATGATAGCATAAAAGGCTTCGTGATACACTTGGACTTCGAGTCTTGCTTCTTCTAGCTCGGTAACTATACATTACATAAACTAAATTAGAATTTATTTCTTCAAAAGTGAGACAGCCTCTTTATATGAGATATAAGGTTCAACTATTTCAAGACACCATGGTGGACTTCTGTCCGTCAGAGGGCTGCGACACTTTTAGCTTGGATATCTACACAAAAACTTCACATAAGCTATACAAATAAAATAGATGGATAGATACTTTTGATTTCACAATCATTTTTTACAGTAAAATAAGCCTTATAAGTATTGTATCGATGTGTTTTTGCTGTTCCGAGTTTTAATAATCGAATACATACCAGAATGCTTGGCACATGTGATTTAGATACAAAATAGTCATTTTAGAAAATTACCTATAGATGAGGGCATTAATCTCTCAAATAATATTTACACCAAGAAGGATCGACGCTGTAGTCCGGATTGGAATGTAAGTCATCTAAAATTGTTAAAGCATCACCTATTATAGAAGCAAAAAAGTGTGGGTATCCACTTAACTAAATCATGTCTTAACCAACAACGGCCCGAAAGTATTCAAACACGACTAAATTACTTTTTTCCCTGCCAACACTTCCCCATAAGCATTTATAATCATAAAGATGTGCATAGTTAGTTAGGGTCATGTGACAACTTTACACATAAGCGATTACATCAAACAGGATAAATAAGGTGCACCGTGAACACTATCACCATAAACAGTTATAATAAGCAAAACTGCAAAAGTTTCCACACTATAGACAAAAGCACCATCATACGTTTACTGCAAAGATTATAAGATTTTTGTTAATTAATTGAGTAGCCCGACAGACGAACATGACATGTATGAGATTGCTACCAAGAAAATGCTTGATAATTCTAGTGGAGTTTCAGATCCAAAAAGAAATATTTCTTAATAATTTCATGGCTGGTATCATCGCATTACGACTTGAATTCGCGAGAGTCCATAAAGAGCACTTTAATTCCTTAAGAATCAACATGGACCAGCTTTACGTTAATTTAAGGGAGCCTTTCAAGGGTACAACCAACATACTTCTCTTCAGCTGAAGTTCTCCATCCTCTAAAGCATAAGGACTGGATTCAAAGAGTAACGCTGCAAAGGGACCATAAGTAAAATAACACACAGAAAGTTGAGACCCCCCAATATCACCAACATTTCATATTTCTGCAACTATGATTATATATCACCAATATATATGCACGGATATATGTTTTTTTGGTTTGTTTTACGAACAAGTTTGCAGCAAATCTTGGTGTCACTTCTAATAATGTTTCTGGTCCAGCATCGTCGTAGATGCTCCAGGTATGAACTTTTTACTTACATCTTGACAATCTTACCATGTCTAACGCGGTGTCTGTATTGTTGCTATTTTTATAGTAATCCTATAGCCTATATATGTGGGTGAGTTGGGGTTGAAAGTGATGATTAATATCTTCTGAAGTTGTAATACACGACCTCAACTTGTTTTAGAAAACTTTGTTAATGTAGATGGCGGATGTATGTCTTACCCCACAACAATCAAGAAGGTCTCTCACCCATTCTTGCTAGGTAACTTGATGTCCATGTCAATCTATCTCAAATGGTTCAACTGATGATGTGTTGTCTGGGAAAAAGGGTAAACGTAGGACCTAAACTTTGTCTTCTGATCGGTTCTCTGATGATGGCTGGGAATAAGACAATTACAAAGTTAAAAATATTGACGCTATTCAAGTATTGCAGGACATTTTTCTTAAAGCATCACTGATACATGACTAAACCATCACCTACCTTTTGCACCACCTTCGGCTTAAAAGGTTCCTCATGATAACTCTCAACCAAATTGTCCTCAGACTCGCTACTCTCCTTGGATTTCCGAGTTGCATCATATTCTAGTTTCTCCTCTAAGGAAGCACTGTGATTGGAAAAAAATTCACTTTTTCAAAAAATATAAAACAATAAAATATAGGAATGATTTTAGTTATTATGGTTTATGTGGCTCGACTTCAGATGCTTGTGAAAGTATACAACCTCCATAGATTCCCCTTTCTACTTTACATAAGATAGTCTTATAGACACTACAGTGATTATTCACCTGAGTACAGGAGCAGCAGAAGCCAGAGCAGGCATTACCGGTCTGTTTATAATAGAAGTGTGTCATCTTCTCCAAATAGGCATTACATGAGTGTCTCTTCTAGTCTCTCACCAGTTAGATCGAGAAGCTACTTGAGGAGTATCTCACCCACATCGAGAGTGGGTAGGAGAAGAAATATGCGGGCTGCCATGGTTTCAAATATTACTCAAACAATTGTAGTGTCAAAACAAATTCAGCTATTCAAGAGGAAGGACTTACAATGAAAATTATTTTTGGTTGAGCCTGACAGCTACAGCCATGGTCGCAGCGACCCCACCCGGTTACATATAGCCAGGTCTGGTTGGGACCTGATTAAGTGAACTCAAGGATAAGCTGCAGCCACCCTACTTGGATATCATTTTACTTTGTCTTTCGGCAACATTGTACTTGCATAATATACAAACATGATCTGGAACACAAACCTGTTTGCAGCTACATAGTGAATAGTTTTGATGATTTGCTCACATTTATGTATATGTTCATTAAAAAGGAATATAACCAACATTTATGTAAAAAAAATGAAATACTGGTTTTATGCAACTAAAGTAAAAACAAATGGCACACACAAAATCAGGTTTATGGTATCGGTATGATCCAATATTTTCACCGACCTTTAATGTTTTGTGATGCGATCATAAACAATAGTGGGTGCCTGGCCAATATTAAACATATGTGCCGATTTAAAAAAGTATACCAGCACATACTTTTCTATCTCTGATCTTTTTGATGGTATACGGATATTAACACTCTAAAACAAATAATAATCCGGAAACTGAATATTATGATTACATGTAAGGTTCTCTGCATTTTCGTTCGTGGGTCTTCCATATTGTATTCTGGTGAACCCTCGAGGTATAATGAGGTTGGAGGTGTATTGCATTTCAAACCCAAAGATGATAGTCCTCGGCCTCCAATTTCAGGAGGTTCCATTCCGCATATCTAGATGTTGTCTCGAACCCGTTTCATGTACCTGGAAAAAGATAACCTCCAAGATGTTTGCTGAGAGGGTCAGTAAGGTGGATTTCTGTGATCTGCACAGTGACGCGTACAGTGTCTCGCACAGTGACTTGTAAGGACCTTATGTAAAACTTACGCAAACTAAATTAATTGTAAAGGATCAAAACATCATAACCAGACCAAACAGTTCTGTTAGTCTATAAATTATGTCAAGTAAGATTTGACTGAAACACCTTTGTCCAAGCTTCTACTTTTTGCATGACTTCTAGGAAAAGTATGATTAAAGCCATTAGAGCTGTATGAATTACAAATACAACTTCTGTTGACTTACGACCCATTTCACACGCTTCCTTTTCTACAAAAATTAAAAACCTATTTGGTCCAACAAAGGCCATAGAAACCACCTCCATTAGCAACCAAATAAAAAGAAAATTGAAAATAATGATACTCTTGGTCTGAGACAAAAGATCGGTTCTTGTTGCAGTACAAAAATTAACCAAACTTAAAACCGCTTAAAAATTGTGTAGGATGCTACAACATATTCTTACATATACACTAAGGCTTCTGCTATCAAAACAAGACGGTCTTCCATACAAGATGTCCTTACATATAGATTCTATTTGACAAACAGCCAAACAGAATCGTAACATATGTGCTTTATTTTAACTCCCTAAATTCCCAAATCAGATGCGCTGCAAGCATGGAGCATAAGAGGATTTATAATTCCTAATATGCTTTACGATGGTATGATAGGTCAGACTATTTATCATTCGTATGCAATCCTACAGAACAGAAAGAATACAATCAATTTGTCATTCAAAATAGAAACATGATGAAAGCATTGTTAAGAACACAATGTAAATTCAGATACATACAATTACCAGGTCGTGACCAAAGCAAGTAAAATTCTTCGGGGGGGGTTAAATAATTATTTGCTGTACCACTTCCTTTTATAACTCGAACCCCTTGGACCAAAGTCCTAGCAACTATCTCGGGTAGCTCACAGATTATGTTAAACATTTGCTTATTTCGAATACTTGATCCACATCCCAATACATATTAAGCTAATTATTAGAAAAGGGAGAAAAGCAAAGCCACGATATCAGATGCAAGTATCACAATTATAAATTACTGACAGTATTAAAAAAATTAGATTTAGCGACTTACATACGAAATTATCATGCTCCAGCCGGTCCTTTGCAGAAACTATGAAATGCTCGTATTTTAAGGTTAGCTTTCTAACTTTGATATGTTGGTGTGAGGATTGCATTCAGTGAGAAATCGATCTAATCTTCGTTCTTCTTTAGTGAGCACGTCAACCTCATCCTGAAGTGGCAAACCATCATTTGAAATATTTAACCCACTAATTCCTATATTTTGATCCGAGTATTTTGATAGTTCTAAGCCACTGCGATTGGAACTCGGTCTTAGGTAGCATATGATAATACAATGTTCTATGAGGTCGAGCAACCTCTAATTGCTAGCCTTGTGAAACAGGTTTAATCTCAAATCAGGTGGCAAGGGCGATCATGAAAAGGTATGCACTTGCGAAAGTATATAGCAAAAGATTAAATGGCACAACTTCGAAGTTAAAAAGATACTTAGGAGTGTCTTATCGATGCTTCCTCTGGCTTTGACTTGCTACTCTACTTTAGCTTAAACCTGCTGACCAAGAATATAGTACATTGACCAGGTGAGAGTGTCATCTATTTAAGCTAAATGGTGGTGAAAATTGTGAGATCCGAAGAAACTTACCGAGATACTAACCATTCTGATGCTGATCGACCAAAAGAGAGAGAAGGTACCAGAAAGTAAACAAGCTATATAGAAAGTAAACATTGATTGAATCGTGAATGAGTTGAACTAACAAAACTCCAGTAAAAACAATAAAAAAAAATACATTTTATTATTCAGAATAAACATACAAAGACATTAAAGAGAGATCAGAGATGATGATAACAAAAAAATCAATAGTTGCAGTCGCATACCTTGTAAATAAAAGAAAGAAGATGATCAACCTAAAAAAACAAACAAATACATATGCATACAAAAGCTGAAAAATCTAACATAGTATATCAGTACTATGGTTTTTGCAAACTCTTTTTCGTTCGTTTTTCCTCGACTCATTCGAATTTGATTTTCAATTAACGTGGACTTAATTTGTTTTTGGTGTCTAAAAACTTTTGTGATTTAAACTAAAATCTATTTAATAATAAAAACTTTTTAATCTAACTGAAGTAAACTAATTTTAAACTAAAATTTAAATAAAACTAATTTTAAAATAAAACTTAAATCTAAATTTAAAAACTTTTTTTAATCTATAAAAACTACTTAAAAACTTAAACAAAATTTAAAACCAATTTTATGAGAAAAATAAAAAGACTTTTAAATGAATACTATTTTTAGAAACAAAACTAATTTATATTAAATAAAGTTTAAACTAAATTTAAAAATAATTAAATTTATAAAATTTAAATAAAATATTTTTTATCTTTTTTATATATTTTTTTTAAAACAAAACTAAATAAAAAGAAAATCTGATATAAAACTTTTTTAATTAAATAAACTAAAAAAAAACTTATATTTAACTAATTAATAAAAACTGGCAGTAAAGATTTAAAAAGCTATATTAATTAAATGACGAATAACTAAACACAAAAGAGAGTCCTAGCTAAGTGGTTGTGTGTTGGTTGTTAAGCAAGAGGTCAGGGGTTCGAGTCTCCTGACACACAATATTTTGTTAATATTTTTTTTACTTTTTTGGAATTAATATTTGGAACCAACAGATCAAATGTATCTGTGGTTATTCAGCAAAACTAGCAAATATCAGACAGCAATCTAAGAAAATAAGCACAAAAGCTGGAAATCAAAAAGCAAATACACAAACCAAGATAAGCAAAACGAATAAACTATGACTGAAATAAGCTAATTAACAATAGGCAAATACCAAATCATACGAACTAATCAGAAACTTAAATAAACAAACTTAAAACAATATACCAAAATAAGCTACTACTAAAACTGAATGGACTAATTAAACAAATAAGCAGTTTCAAAATTTTACCCGAAAATAAGCAACCTAAATCTAAACTGATAAACAAAACTAAATAAACCAAACTTATAGAACTAGCAGATTTTAAACAATACCAAAATAAACTCAAAACTCAAACAATTTTAACTAGCGGAGATAATAATCTTTAAAATAAAACTTAACAAGAAATTAAAAAGAAAAGATTGGAACCTTTTGACGAATCCGTTGTGACGAAGGGTGGTGCTGAACCCCTTTATGAACCGAAAACAAACACCATCTTCATCATCTCGAACCAATCACTCGAACCAAACACATCAACATGAACAGTAACCGAATATCATACTCGAACAGTAACTTTAAATATTTTCCAGTAGGGAAAATATTTGACACTTTCCTTTTTTTTATACCGAATGAAGATAAACAGTAATATAAAAAATAAAACAAATTAAAGATGATAAATAAATTTTGACAGAAATTTAAATAGAGACGAGAATAATAAAAAAGGAACTTTTCATTAATAATAAAGAAGGTTACATTAACTAAAAATAAAAATTACAATATTAAATCCTAAAACTAATTTTGCAAAAATTAAATAAAGAAAAGTGCTCCCCTAAAAAATTACATATGAGAGGGTTTTATAGGGAAACCCTAAAACTTGGTGCCCACGGTCTTCAATCAGGATCGTTCAAATCTTCTCTTCTTTTCTTCGCTTGATCTTGCGGCTGAAAACATCTTGAGCCACGGATTGCCAGGGTGGTGTGATATGATTGGAGGATTTGAGTTATTGTGTTGTTATAACCAATCAAAAGAGGAGGATTGGTGCCACGTCAGGAGAAAGAGGGGACCATCCATTGTGATGCATCCGATTTCTTTGGGGATTTAATTCAAACTCATGTGAATTACACGCTTGGATTAAAAGCCCCAATTTTTCGTTGGTTATTATTGGTGATGGGTAAATTAGGGTTAGGGTAAAAGGCTGTGTGAATGGGAGATAAGGTAAACAGTGAGGGACTTTGTTTTTATCGAATGGGTAATGTGGGTAAATGAATTTCGTTTAATAAGTGTGTGGTGGGGGGAAATAAAACACGTGTGTGGGAGTGGATAAAGATGTGTGGTGAGTTTGTTGACTGACAGAGTTTGACCAGGCACTTGATATTTCATATTTATTCGTCCCATTTAGCAAATGGGCTTTGGCCCAGGATGTTTTCCATCCGTATAATATACTTCAAAATGGGCTTTCATCCGTATATATAGATTGGGCTCTTGTTGGGCTATTTTTCAAAAGATGATAAGATATCCACACAAATGGGCTTTCGGTCCCATTAATCACAAGTGGGGACCCACAAGGCCCAAATATCTTCAAAAAGATTAAATCCGATAGAATGGAGCTCGATTTCGGCTTCCTTGATCATTTCTTCAAAATCGCGTCGGTTTAGCCGGTTTTCGTGAACTTGGGCACACTTTTGGTCTTTGACTTTGCCTTTGTCTCTTTCTTGGACTTTTCTTTAACATTTGACCGTGAAATCCCGTGTTTTCTTTCCTTTTGATCATTTGTACCTATTTAACACACAAAACACAAAACCACGCGTAATTCCGACTTTTATGATATAAAACACATGATTAGGTTCTGTTTTTCCTTAATTTTAGTGGCAAAAGGATAAGTGTTTACACACTTATTAAATCCCCTACACTTGACCATTGCAATGACCCCATGCAATGCATTATTTTAGAGCATAAGTTACATTTTTCTCATTATTAACCCATCTTGGCCTTTATTAAGATATATTATTACTACTACGATGGAAAGATAAAAACTTTAAAAGAAACAAAAGTTATAACACTTTATTAACTTGAAATTATTCGATGGAAGAAACTCGTAAAGAAATCTAAGACTTAGATTAGGGCTTTGGTGTCATGAATATTAATCACCCTCAAGTTTCGCGTTCCCCATACCAAGCTTAAAAACGAGATCATTGTTTACCATAAGTTCTCAAGTTAAAACCACTCATATAAGATAATTGTGTAATACTCTTTCTCCAAGTCCTAGGTTGTATCTCTAGATTTTATTGATTATCATTCACCCGTAGGCTCATTTGACTTATTTGATAATTATTATTCCAAAAATGAAGGCCAAACGGTGCAAACCCGATACTCAAAACCTAACCTCGTCCTCAAAAACGTTGTCACTAAAGTAAGCCCACATCAAGGATGATTTAACACGATTTGGGGAATAAATTCCCGGACCCAAAATTTGGCCAATAGTACTACTTATTAACTATTCCTCCAAAGTCATGTAGACTTTATGTGGAGTTTAGCAAGTTCACATCATATACCCTTAGGTTCTTTAAGATGTAAAAATGCTCCCCGTCTATTGTCCACACCCTAAGGCTCCTTGAACGATAAACGAGGGAATTGATTTTTTGAATCAATTTTTATTCAACACTTACCATGCCATACACCCTAAGGCTCTAATGACAAGGTTCGTGCTACATGCCCCACACCCTAAGGCTCCTTGAGGTCATGTTTTAATCTTATTCTTTCTTTATTATGATATATATAGTAGGCCAAATTCCGTGGTCCCATGGTCTGAATACCTCCTACTTAGTGGTTATGAGCCACCTTAGTCGGAAGTCCACAACGCTGGCACCCTCAATGTGTTCATGCTTTAATTACAAGGAGAATAGAGATTTGGATAAGAGTTAAGATATCGATTCTACACCGCAAAAATCCTCATTTATTAAGCAATTAAATATACAAGCGGGAAGAAAGAGCCACAAAAACTCATATAAGCAAAAATTAACCTTTAAACTTATTATCAACTCTATCATCCCTCGTTCTCCACAATTTAAAATCTCAAGGAATGAGACTCGTGGATGCTTAGCCTAATAAACCAATTAAGGTCCATATGGTTAAGGATACTAGCTAGAGTAAACTTGGACAAGTAAACTCGGGTTGAGTCAAAATATTCACGACGGGCCTAATATATCAAAGACATCTAAACTTGTTAAAACCATTTTATTCCTTTATTTATTATTTTATTTTTTTACTTTATTCTTGAAATGGAAAATATAAATAAGATGCGATGATAAAAGGAAAGAACATAAAACAAAATACTACTAGGCCAAAATAGATCAAAAATTTGAAAAACGTTGAAATTTTTTTAAATTTTCCGGTTAAAATAGGGTCAAATTCATGGAAAAGCCCACTAAAATTTCGATAGAAATCCCCCTACACTTAATGTGTTTGTATGTTTATTCTGAATAATAAGATGTATTTTTTATTGTTTTTACTAGAGTTTTGTTAGTTCAACTCATTCACGATTCAGTCAATGTTTTCTTTCTGATCGCCCTTGCAACCTGATTTGAGAATAAACCTGTTTCACAAGGCTAGCAATTAGAGGTTGCTCGGCCTCATAGAACATTGTATTATCGGTACCTCTGAACATATTCTACCTAAGATCGAGTTCCAATCGCAATGGCTTAGAACTATCAAAATACTCAGATCAAAATATAGGAATTAGTGGGCTAAATATTTCAAATGATGGTTTGCCACTTCAGGATGAGGTTGACGTGCTCGCTAAAGAAGAACGAAGATTGGATAGATTTCTCACTGAATGCAATCCCCACAACCAGCATATCAAAGTTAGAAAGCTAACCTTAAAATACGAGCATTTCATAGTTTCTACAAAGGTAATTAACTGATTTCGGTATTGAAATTCAAATTAGCTATTATGGTTTATGTGGCTCGACATTAGATGGGGACTAGGAAAGTAAAGTTACGTTTATGTATTAAATTTTAGGTGCCATCACTGCACAACAAATCCAATGTTCCAGCAAGGCTGAAATGTAATCACAGTTTCAGTATGGCTGGTTTTCGCTTCGTTTTCCTAGCTGGGTGAAGGTCCAGTAAGCGTTGTTCGAATGACCCGGTTAAGAGGAATTATCATATAGAAAAGCATAAATATCTTTTACAACATGTTCTGATATTGCTCGAACGCCATTAGTATAAGATGTATGAGGTATATGTATCAATGTTTGCTCTTCCTTTGCTAGAAAAGGAAAAAGACCTGCTGGGAAATGACCAGTTGGAACAAGACCGACTGAAAAATGACAAGCTAGAGCAGGACCGGCTGGAAAAAGACCGCGTGGAACAGGACCGGCTGGAGCATGATAATTTCGTATGTAAGTCGCTAAATCTAATTTTTTTAATACTGTCAGTAATTTATAATTGTGATACTTGCATCTGATATCGTGGCTTTGCTTTTCTTCCTTTTCTAATAATTAGCTTAATATGTATTGGGATGAAGTGGATCAAGTATTCGGAATAAGCAAATGTTTAACATAATTTATGAGCTACCCGAGATAGTTGCTAGGACTTTGGTCCAAGGGGTTCGAGTTATAAAAGGAAGTGGTACAACAAATAATTATTTAACCCCCCCCCCCCAAAGAGTTTTACTTGCTTTGGTCACGACCTGGTAATTGTATGTATCTGAATTTACATTGTGTTCTTAACAATGCTTTCATCATGTTTCAATTTTGAATGACAAAATGATTGTATTCTTTCTGTTCTGTAGGATTGCATACGGATGATAAATAGTCTGACCTATCATACCATCGTAAAGCATATTAGGAATTATAAATCCCCTTATGCTCCATGCTTGCAGCGCAACTGATTTGGGAATTTAGGGAGTTAAAATAAAGCACATATGTTACGATTCTGTTTGGCTGTTTGTCAAATAGAATCTATATGTAAGGACATCTTGTATGGAAGACCACCTTGTTTTGATAGCAGAAGAAGCCTTAGTGTATATGTAAGAATGTTACAGACTTTTTGTTAAATATGTTGTAGCATCCTACACAATTTTTAAGAGGTTTTAAGTTTGGTTAATTTTTGTTCTGCAACAAGAACCGATCTTTTGTCTCAGACCAAGAGTATCATTATTTTCAATTTTCTTTTTATTTGGTTGCTAATGGAGGTGGCTATTTGAACCATATACTTACGAATGTTTTCTATGGCCTTTGTTGGACCAAATAGGTTTTTAATTTTTGTAGAAAAGGAAGCGTGTGAAATGGGTCGTAAGTCACCAGAAGCTGTATTTGTAATCCATACAACTCTAATGGCTTTAATCATACTTTTCCTAGAAGTCATGCAAAAAGTAGAAGCTTGGACAAAAGGTGTTTTAGTCAAATCTTACTTGACATAATTTATAGACTAATAGAACTGTTTGGTCTGGCTATGATGTTTTGATCCTTTAAAATTAATTTAGTTTGCATAAGTTGTACATAATGTCCTTACGAGTCACTGTACGCGTCACTGTGTCGATCACAGAAATCCACCTTACTGACCCTCTCAGAAAACGTCTTGGAGGTTATCTTTTTCCAGGTACATGAAATGGGTTCGAGACAACATCTAGATATGCGGAATGGAACCTCCTGAAATTGGAGGCCGAGGACTATTATCTTTGGGTTTAAAATGCAATACACCTCCAACCTCATTATACCCTGAGGGTTCACCAGACTACAATATGGAAGACCCACGAACTAAAATGCAAAGAATCTTACATGTAATCAAAATATTCAGTTTATAAATTATTATTTGTTTTAGAGTGTTAATATCTGTATACCATCAGAAAGATCAGAGATAGAAAAGTACGTGCCTGTATACTTTTTTAAATCAACACATATGTTTATTATTGGCCACACACCCACTATTGTTTATGATCGCATCACAAAACATTAAAGGTCGGTGAAATATTGGATCATACTGATACCATAAACCTGATTTTGTGTGTGCCATTTGTTTTTACTTCAGTTGCATAAAACCAGTATTTCATTTTTTTATATAAATGTTGGTTATATTCCTTTTTAATGAACATATACATAAATGTGAGCAAATCATCAAAACTATTCACTATGTAGCTGTAAACAGGTTGTTCCAGACCATGTTTGTATAGTATGCAAGTACAATGTTGTCGAAAGACAAAGTAAAATGATATCCGAGTAGGGTGGTTGCAGCTTATCCTTGAGTTCACTTAATCAGAAACCAACCAGACCTGGCTATATGTAACCGGGTGGGGTCGCTGCGACCATGGCTGTAGCTGCCAGGCTCAACCAGAAAGATTTTTCATTGTATGTCCTTCCTCTTGAATAGCTGAATTTGTTTTGACACTCCAATTATTTGACTAATATTTGAAACCATGGCAGCCCGCATATTTCTTCTCCTACCCGCTCTCGGTGTGGGTGAGATATTCCTCGAGTAGCTTCTCGATCTAACTGGTGAGAGACTGGAAGATACACTCATGTAATGCCTCTTTGGAGAATATGACACACTTCTATTATAAACAGACTGGTAATGCCTGCTCTTGCTTCTGCTGCTCCTGTACTCAGGTGAATAATCACTATAGTGCCTGTGTAAGGTAGAAACAGGAATCTATAGAGGTTGTATACTTTCACAAGCATCTGAAGTCGATCCACATAAACCATAATAACTAAAGTCATTCCTATATTTTTCCTATATTTTATTGTTTTATATTTTTCCTAGAATATGATGCAACTCGGAAATCCAAGGAGAGTAGCGAGTCTGAGGACAATTTGGTTGAGAGTTATCATGAGGAACCTTTTAAGCCGAAGGTGGTGCAAAAGGTAGGTGATGGTTTAGTCATGTATCAGTGATGGTTTAAGAAAAATGTCATGCAATACTTGAATAGCGTCAATATTTTTAACTTTGTAATTGTCTTATTCCCAGCCATCATCCGAGAACCGATCAGAAGACAAAGTTTAGGTCCTACGTTTACCCTTCCCAGACAATACATCATCAGTTGAACCGTTTGAGATAGATTGACATGGAAATCAAGTTACCTAGCAATAATGGGTGAGAGACCTTCTTTATTGTTGTGGGGTAAGACATACATCCGCCATCTACATTATCAGAGTTTTCTAAAACAAGTTGAGGTCATGTATTACAACTTCAAAAGATAGTAATTATCACTTTCAACCCCAACTCACCCACATATATAGGCTATAGAATTACTATAAAAAAATAGCAACAATATAGACACTGCGTAAGACCTGGTAAGATTGTCAAGATGTAAGTAAAAAGTTCATACCTCGAGCATCTACGACGATGCTGGACCAGAAACATTATTAGAAGTGACACCAAGATTTGCTGCAAACTTATTCGTAAAACAAACCAAAAAAACATATATCCATGCATATGTATTGGTGATATATAATCAAAGTTGCAGAAATAAGAAATGTTGATGATATTTGGGGGTCTCAACTTTCTGTGTGTTATTTTACTTATGGTCCCTTTGCGACGTTACTCTTTGAATCCAGTCTTCCTTATGTTTTAGAGGATGGAGAACTTCAGCTGAAGAGAAGTATGTTGGTTGTACCCTTGAAAGGCTCTCTTAAATTAACGTAAAGCTGGACCATGTTGATTCTTAAGGAATTGAAGTGCGCTTTATGGACTCTCGCGAATTCAAGTCGTAATGCGATGATATACCAGCCATGAAATTATTGAGACATATTTCTCTTTGGATCTGAAACTCCACTGGAATTATCAAGCATTTTCTTGGTATCAATCTCATACACTCTCTAAGATAAGTTATATCTTTGTGTACCATATACAGTTCTTTGTATGCGTATTATTTAGTGGTCTTTGGTAGTTATTTGCTACCATACAGTTGCCATGTTTTTTAACCGCATTTGTTTCAGATTTTAGTTCTTATGGCATGTTCTTTTCTCCTTGCATCATTACCTTGTATTTCTTCACAAAATAGGATGATGAGTGTAACCTTACCACAATATGCAAAGACTCGATGGCACCATTAAAATAAACTTCCAACAAGGTTTGGGCCAGAAATTCAAACATAGACCAGGAATGGGAATTTATAGACCTCTCAATGTATGAAGAAGTAAAAAAGAAACTAAATCAAATGATTAGTGTACAGGAAGCCGACACTCAAGATCCTGGTGTCACTAAACCGGATTGGACCGAATATTTTGGTCACGTTCTCGATCAACCTTTTCTTTATGTGGGTGCTCGGTCTGGTCCGACCGAGTTTGATCTTACCACAACTGGCCTTTGTGATTTATATTGGATCGGATCGGATCTGACTGACCTGAACCTGGACCGGACACTTTGGTCCGGTGTTTTTGGTGAAATTATTTTCCAGCCAAGTCACGATTTTATCGTTCGAGTATGGTTGTCGTATCGTGATATGTCATGGCGTAAAAATATATATGTTGCTAACATAATAAATACATTTATCTACTTGACCAATATCAGATATTTAGGTGCAAAACATATACAGTAGATTTTTAGTTCACTAGGGTCGGATCTAGACACAAGGGTGGGTATGCACATGCATGCCCTATGAGATCTTGGCGTAGTGTAAATGAAAAAGTATTTAGTAATTTTCTGGTTATTACCTGGTTAATTTTTTAATGGTGCATACCTTGTAAAACAAGTGGAAAAACAGTGTGCACACCTTATTTCTTTCGAAGAAGATGAAGAAGAGTAAAAATATAAAATGATTGGTAGATGGGAATAAATTACTATCTGAAATGTTAATATGAACACTTCATTCCAAGTTCTCCTCAGTTCCGTATGTCATGTTATGTCCCCACACTACCATATACGTAGTAAGTTGTATTACTACTATATTTTTTTCGGCTAATTTGCTCACAAATCTATAAATTAATTTTAAGCAACTCAGTGACATTTTATTTTCAAGTTGGAATTTTATTTCACGGTTTAAGATTCAGTTTTATACAAGATTTGTAGCATATATTTTCCAACTTCTATAGGAAAAAGAAGGGTTTGTTAGCATCGTATGACATGAAATTCAATATATGGGGCATGTTGAGAAATATAGCGAGTGTAAACAAAACTATGGGTCTAATATTCTTTTACTTTAATGGGCTTACTTTTACTTACGATCTTTTTGATTGATTAACATGACGTATCATGTTTATTTAAACATTAAAAATCTCCGTTTTTAAATATATTTGTCGAGAAGAATGTGTGTATTCCATAATGTCTACGATCATAAGGATTTTTAACTATTTGATCATCAAGCCTTTATAATCACATATAGTGTCCTATATTTTGCGTAAATCATCTAGCATGCTAACCTTTTTCCTTTTGATACACGAGATTTTCTATGATGAAAAAGTTCGTTATTCTCGGAATCCTCTCGAATTGATCTCAGTTAAAAGTGGAATGATTTGTTCTTGGTGACAAAAAGTGGATTTGGTTTTCTATTCTACTAAACAGGTAAGTGAATAAAATGGTAATGAAATAAACTTAAAACAAGCAACAAATAAAAAGCAAAACTTGAATTAATACTGGAAAAATACCCTTACAGAAAAATACCCTATGCGGAATGTAAGTCTTATGCGGAAAGTATTGGCCATTCGGAAAGACAACTCTATTCGGAAACTTGACATCTATGCGGAATAATTGTAATATTCGGAAAACTTGCCTTATACGGAAAATGATCTCTATGCGGAATATCAAGGCTTATGCGGAAAATATGCTATGCGGAAAACATTGCCTATTCGGAATATTTTGTGCCATGCGGAATAAAAGGGGTCTATGCGGAAAATATGGGCTATTCGGAAAATGTTGCTTACTCGGAAAAACAAGTCTATGCGGAAAATTAAGTCAATTCGGAATATATAGAATATTCCGAATAAGAGACAAAACCAAAAAGCTATGCGGAAAGTTGGAAAGATTCCGAATAAGGCAAACTGAAACTCACCTATTCGGAATATTTGTTATGTTCGGAAAAATCTGGGAATCAAGAACAGTAACAGTAACAGCAAAAACAGGGGAACCGGTTTTAACTCCAAATCGACTCCAATACTCAAAAAGGTTTTTACCAAATCAAACATAAATCATTTAGATACCATAAGCAATAAATCCCACCAATAAAAACACTAAATCAACAACTTTTTAAAATCAAACTTGAATCAAATAAGAAACTTAAAAACTTGCAATGAAAATGGAGATGAACAAGATGAACAAAAAGATGGAATAGATTGATTAATATAAAAATAACAAGAGTAATGATTAAGAGTTACAAGATTAAAAGAAAAAGATGAAAATCACCAAACACCCTAATGGTGTTTGAGATGCTACGAACCACAAAGAACTGGAGAAAGAAAAAAAATGAACTAACTCCCTAATTGTGTGAAGGGAGTATCTATTTATACTCCTAGTGGTTGGTTGGTGAGTGGGCTTTCTCCCTTTCTTCTTGTCTTCTCGTCCTTTCAGAAAAGTTGACGTTTTCGATTCTGATTCGGGATTTGTCGTCGATTAAATTCAACTCGTCTTTTAATTTCTTCGTTAAATAGACTTGAGTTTCTTCGACTTATGAAAATCTTCCGTCTTTCGTCCTTTTCTTCGATAAATCTTCGAATAGGCCCAGTGACTTCAAATCTTTTGCATCTCTTGGACAATAGACTTTATCTTGAGTCTTTTTCCTTGATAAATCCCGTGCAATCCCATGTTTTCTTTAATATTCATCCGGTTAGCTCTGAAAACACAGTAAACACAAAAACCACGCAAAATTCCAAACAAATGATATTAAATACGTGTTTTGGTCTCGTTTTAGCCCGAATTAAGTGGTAAAAGGATGGGTGTTTACACACCTATCAAATCCCCTACACTTAACCATTGCCATGCCCTCATGCAATGCTTAGTGATAAAGCAATTTTACATTTTTCTCATAATCAACCAACCTTGGCCTTATTTAAATTCTACTAAATAAGAATCAAATTACTAAGATAAATAAAAACTTTAAGATAAACAAAAAGAATGGAAATAACTTGTAAAGAAATCAAGGACTTACATTAGGGCTTTGGTGTTGCGAAGATTTATCACCCTCAAGTTTCACGTTCCCCAAACTAAGCTTAAAAACGAGATCATTGTTATTATAAGTTAGCAATTCAAACACTTACACACATGGCTTAATTAAATGCTTAAACTCCCTTATTCCTAGTTGTATCTCTTATATTTTATTTTTGTCTTAGAATGATCATGAAGATGCATTTTTGGACTTATTTCGATAGTTTATTAAAACTGAAAGCAAAGTAGGACGATTTGATCAATAGTTAGCTAAAGGACAAAATCTCTTAAAACTGCTTCTCGGGATATCAAAAAGTTCATATCTTGGCATAACTTGGTTCACAATTTGAGACCTTTCTCGGGCCGATATTTGGCATGTACTTCATACTTCATATCTTCGAGAGACGTTCTTGAGATAATGGTCTTCTCATCATAATAGAGTTTCTTCACTTGGAGACTTTTGAGGGGTACTCCAACTTTGTTGACCACGACTTCATGATTATTTCTTCAATCTCTAATTGGGATTTTGAGATACAACGATCCGCCTCCTTTTCGGACTTGGATCTATTTATCCTCATACCTTGTTAGGGTCTTTTCGGATAGACTTCTCCATGATCTTTATGGGAGTTGATTGCTTTTCGTCGTGAGTCTTGATCCTTCATATTGACTTTAGGAATAATGCTTTTCACATCACTTTGGATCTTCAACAATAAAATTTGAATCCTCATGCCTTGTTAGGGCCTTTTCGGATTCGCCAATCTTCGCGCCCCGCTTCATAAGTTATGCCTTGGCTATGAACTCTTATCATTACCGAGCAACTTTTAAACGATCTTGGGCTAGAAGCTAAGTAACTTTTCAAATCGTACGACCTTACTTATTGCAGATAAATTATTAGCAAGTGATGGGAGAGTAGGCAAATAATTACACCAAGTGAGCTTGCGCAAGAATACCGACTTATAATTGACTCTATCATTTCTCGTCCTCCACAATTTAAAATCTCAAATAATGAGACTCGTGGACACTTAGCCTAATAAACCAATTGAGGTCTATATGGTTAAGGATACTAGCTAGAATAAACTTTGATAAGTCTATTCGGGTTGAGTCAAAATAAACGCAACGGGCCTAATATGTCAAAGATATCTAAACTAGCTACAACACTTTATTAAAATTTTGACTTTATTGCGGGATATATACATATGAAAGCAACGATAAAAATTTAAAAATTACGACTAAATGGCCAAAGTTAATAAAAAATTTGAAAAATGTTGAAAAATAGGATTTTCCGGTTAAATGAAGGCATTTTCATGGAAAAGTCCACTTAAAACTTCGATAGAAGTCTCCCCTACACTTGAGATAAACATTGTCCTCAATGTTTAAGCATGTGGGAAAAGTCTCCCCTACACTTATGACATTGTGCACGTTGGTTAACTCGAGTTAAGGAAGAGACGACTAAAGTGATCAATTTCAAATGTGAGTATGAAGAAAATTGAATCACGATAGTTGAGAGATAGAACCGGATTTCGGATTACACGGGAGCACGGTTCTTCAAAGATTTCCAAGATTGCAGTTATCCCTGTAATCACATCACCAAACACAAACGACCAAAATAGGTCCTCCCCTACACTTAGGGGGTTAAAGGGATAGATACTCGGGCTGCCTCCCGAGGAGCGCTTGTTTTTGATAACCGAGTCACGAGCCTGACTCGACCCAAAATTAGTTCATGGGGAACGTGGTGAGGGATGGAATCACCTCGTGAGAGGTGTCCTCACCAAAGTACAACTTCACTCGTTGGCCATTCACCTTAAAATTTGGTCCATTAGGTTGAGCGAGCTCGAGAGTACCATATGGAAAAATTTGGGCAATGGTGAATGGGCCGGACCAACGAGATTTGAGCTTGCCCGAAAAGATTTTCAACCGAGAGTTAAAAAGTAAGACTTTGTCTCCAACATGGAACTCTCGGTTTTTGATCTTGGAGTCGTGAATGAGCTTAGTTCGTTCCTTATAGATCAAAGAATTTTCATAAGCCTTATTACGGAGTTCATTTAGCTCATTGAGTTGGATCTTGCGTAGGTCACCGGCTTTGTTTATATCAAAATTAGCCCACTTCAAGGCCCAATAAGCCTTGTGCTCCAACTCAATGGGGAGGTGGCACGCTTTCCCGTACACAAGACGATAAGGCGTACAGCCGATCGGGGTCTTGTAAGCCGTACGGAAAGCCCACAAAGCATCATCGAGTTTATCAGCCCATGCGGCACGATGCTCTCCCACGGTTCTTTCAAGAATTCGCTTTAGTCCTCGGTTGGATATTTCAGCCTGGCCATTAGTTTGTGGGTGGTAGGCTGTGGAAAGACGATGGTTTACACCGTACTTAGCCATGACTCGAGCAAATTGGTCATTGCAGAAATGAGTCCCACGATCACTAATAATGGCGCGAGGCACACCGAATCTAGCGAAAAGAGCTTTCAAAAAGTTACAAACCACCCTTGCGTCATTAGTGGGTAAAGCTTTGGCTTCAACCCACTTTGAAACGTAGTCTACGGCTACAAGGATGTATTTGTTTCCTTTAGAAGAAGGGAATGGCCCCATAAAGTCGATACCCCAAACATCAAAAATTTCACACTCTTGAATGAAATTCTGCGGCATCTCGTCTTTATGTGTGATTTTGCCTTGCTTTTGGCAAACATCACATCGTTTAACCATATCGTGAGCGTCACGGTATATGGAGGGCCAATAAAATCCCGAATCAAACACTTTCTTTGCGGTGTAGTTGGGACCAAAGTGACCACCGGTGGGTCCTTTGTGGCAAGCATCAAGGATTTCAGACGCTGCCGGTCCATCAACACATCGACGGATAATCAGGTCGGCACATTGTTTGAATAGGTAAGGGTCGTCCCAAAAGTAAGTCTTAATGTCGGTGAAGAACTTCTTCTTTTGTTGAGACGTCAACCCTTCCTTGAGAATTCCACCCGCCAAATAGTTTGCAAAATCCGCAAACCACGGGGTTTCATTCGACTTCGAGTGTATAGACATTAAGGTCTCCAAGGGAAAAGAATCATTGATTTCTTTGGTCGGATGATCCCCTTGGTATGGATCCTCAAGTCTGCTGAGATGATCCGCGGCTAGGTTTTCTGCTCCTTTTTTATCGCGAATTTCGATTTTAAATTCCTGGAGTAGCAAAACCCAGCGAAGAAGTCTTGGTTTGGAATCTTGCTTTGTCAACAAGTACTTCAGCGCGGAATGATCGGTATACACAATGGTGGTGGAAAGGACAAGATAGGGGCGGAATTTTTCAAAAGCATAGACAACTGCTAAAAGCTCTTTTTCGGTTGTCGTATAATGCAATTGTGCCCCTGTCATTGTCTTGCTAGCGTAATGGATCGGTTGGAAGTGTTTGTTCACTCTTTGTCCAAGAACCGCTCCAATAGCAAAATCACTAGCATCGCACATCAACTCAAAGGGAAGCTCCCAATTAGGGGTAACTAAGACGGGTGCCTTAGTAAGCTTATCCTTAAGCGAGTCAAAGGCTTCAAGGCACTCTTTGGAAAAGATAAAAGGAGTATCTTTTTCCAAGAGGTGGGTCATCGGGCGAGCGATTTGAGAAAAATCTTTGATGAATCGACGGTAGAAGCCCGCATGACCCAAGAAACTTCTCACACCCTTCACGGTTGAAGGTGGAGGCAACTTTGCGATAACATCGACTTTAGCACGGTCAACTTCAAGACCGGCTTTCGAGATCTTATGTCCAAGCACGACGCCTTCTTTTACCATAAAATGGCATTTTTCCCAATTTAGAACAAGGCGAGTGTCTTCGCACCGCTGTAGCATACGTTCTAAATTGGCAAGGCAAGCAGAGAAGGAATCCCCGAAGACCGAGAAATCATCCATGAAGACTTCCATGGTTTGTTCAACCATGTCATGGAAGATAGCTAACATGCACCTTTGGAAAGTCCCGGGTGCATTACATAAGCCAAAAGGCATTCTTTTGTAAGCGAAAGTGCCATAGGGACAAGTGAATGTAGTCTTCTCTTGATCTTGGGGATCGATGGGTATTTGGAAGTAACCCGAGAAACCATCAAGAAAGCAGTAATATTCATTACCGGCTAATCGTTCAAGCATTTGGTCCATGAAAGGTAGAGGGAAATGATCCTTTCTCGTGGCATCATTGAGTTTGCGGTAGTCTATACAAACTCTCCACCCAGTAACGAGACGAGTGGGAATCAACTCGTTGTGTTCATTGGGAACAACGGTTATTCCGCC
Organism: Glebionis coronaria; assembly: GCA_025667525.1. Classification (NCBI taxonomy): domain Eukaryota; kingdom Viridiplantae; phylum Streptophyta; class Magnoliopsida; order Asterales; family Asteraceae; genus Glebionis; species Glebionis coronaria. Next base: position 106,361 of record JANFOE010001267.1, on the reverse strand, counting down.
CTTCTTGGGCACACAATGGATTGGACTAACCCATGGTGAATCCGAAATAGGGTAAATCATACCCGCATCAAGAAGTTTGAGAACCTCTGTTTTGATGACTTCATGTATTTTTGGATTCACCCTTCGTTGGCTTTGAATTGTGGGCTTAAAGTCGTCCTCCATGAGAATTTTGTGTGTGCAGAAGTGAGGATCAATTCCACGAATATCCGAAATCTTCCAAGCAATAGCCTTCTTATGATCTTTTAACACAGCGACAAGTCGGGCTTTCTCTTCATCCTTCAAATCCTTAGCAATGATGACCGGTGACTTCTTCTCTTCTTCGAGGAATACATACTCAAGATGGGGCGGCAACTCCTTAAGTTCCAAATCCTGAGGATTGTCGTCGGGAGGCGTATTCGAAGTCGGAGTCTCAATAGCAATAACAGTGGGAGACGGAGGGGAAGGATTGTCTTCTCTGAGGAGGTTAGCAATGAAACTGAGATCTTCATCCCAAGTGGCAGTAGAATCGTCATTGTCTTGCTTCACATCTTCCAAGGTGGCTTCCAAATCTTTCCAAAGGAAATCACTTTCTCCAAATAGAGATAGTGATGAGTCGATAGAGGAAACGGTCTCAACATTGGGAAGAGAGGTAGGAATGTTTTTACAAGCATCCTTGAAGTGTTCTTCACAAGCCTCATCAAGAACATCAATACAGTTAACGCTCTCATATGAATAAGGCTGTTTAGACAACTTTCCCATGTTGAAGACTACTTTATCGTCACCCACTCTCATGATAAGCTCACCGGATTCAACATCAATGAGAGTGCGACCGGTCCTCAAGAATGGACGACCAACAATGAGTGGCACATGGGGGTCCATCTCGTAGTCGACGACAACAAAATCGGCAGGGAAGGTGAATTTGTCGACTCCTACAATGACGTCTTCGGCTATCCCCACTGGATAAGCAACCGTACGGTTAGCTAATTCCAAAGTCATTTTGGTGGGGACTAGCTCTGGGAGAGATAATTGCTTCCAAACACTTAGAGGCATGAGATTAATACTGGCACCTAGATCGGCTAGGGCCATGCAATTCTCTACTCCCAGGAAATTGCAAGGGATAAGAAAACGACCCGGATCACCAAGCTTGATTGGCAATTTCCTTAAGAGCACTGCAGAGCAGTTCTCATTAAGTTGGGTGTTGGCGAGATCGAGGAGCTTTTCCTTGTCGCTCAGAAGATCTTTAAACATTTTGGCATACTTGGGCATGTGAGCGAGAGCCTCAGCGAAGGAGATATTGAAATTCAGTTGTTTGAACATTTTAAGGAAATTCGAAACCTGAATATCGTCCTTGCTCTTTTGCTTCTCTTTCCTCAACCTTGAAGGATAAGGTATATTGGAAGAAGAGGAAGGCTTTAGGGAAATAGGATCACTCACAACCACGGGTGGAGGAGGGGTAGAAGAAAGAGGTGGAGAAATTGGGGAAAGAGAAGGAGGAGGAATAGGAGCAGGCGACTCGTTCTCCTTAGTCACAACCACCGGTGGAGGTATAGGAAGCTCGGGTTCCTTAGTACCTTTGCCACTTCGAGTGGTGATTGCTTTCATCTCCCCTCTTGGATTAGCAACGGTGTTACTCGGAAGAGTACCCGAAGAAGAGGGTTGACTACTTTGGAAGAAACTAGCCATCATGTTCCGCAAATCATTAGTTTGGCTATCCAACGTAGTTCTCATATCGGCTCTCAAATCGTTTCCTTGCTTGACCAAGTCGGCTTTCAGGTTGAGCACCTCTCTCTGAAGATTTCCCACTATCGCATCGTTAGTCCTCATATAAGTTTCTACTTCTTGGTGAAGAGCGGTAGGTTGATTGGGAGGAGCATTGTATGCAGGTGGTTGGTAAGCAGGTTGTTGGTAGACTTGGTTGTTTCGTTGAGGTGGTTGTTGCTGCTTGTGAGGTGGTATGTATGGTTGTCGAGGTTGTTGTTGTTGTTGATTTGGGCGATTAAGGTTTTGTTGTTGGTTTGGGTTGGCAGGAGGGAAACCAGGTGGTGAAAGATAGTTGCTGCTGCGGTAGCTTAGCAAGTTACGGTCACCTTGGGGTTTTGCTTGATAAGCAGGATGAGGATAGGTGCCATATGCTGCATTCACATTCTCAACAGGGTAATCTTGGGTGGCGGTACAAGTTGTGTAAGAATGAGGACCACCGCATATCTCACAAGGTTGGCTGACAGCGTTAACTTGGGCGTTTTTGGCGTTGTTGCTGTTGTTGTTGCTGACGGTGTGGGTGACAAGCGATTCAAGAAGCGTAGTGATTTTGTCTAATCGCTTGTCGCTGTCATTAGTGCTAGCACTAGCAACATTGGTCCTAACGCTCTTGGTTTGCACACGAGACTTGTTCTCAATGATGTCCCAAGCAGCATTGGAAGTCTTAGCCAATAAATTACCCCCTGAGGCACTGTTCAGTGAATCTTGGTCACTCATGCTTAAACCATTGTAAAAAGTATTGATTTGATGTACTTTGGTAAAACCATGTTGTGGGCATTTTCTTAAAAGATCTTTAAAACGATCCCAAAATTCACTGAATGACTCATCGTACTTTTGTTCAAAGTTTATAATCTCATTCCGCAAAGCGGTAGTACGAGAGGGTGGAAAAAAGTAATTGATAAACTTTGTTTCCAAATCCGTCCATGAGAGAATACTCTGTGGCGGTTCCTTAGCAAGCCAATGCCGGGCTTGTCCCTCTAAAGAAAAGGGAAAAAGTTGTAACCTTATCACTTCTTGTGGAACCCCATTGAACTTGACCGTGTTGGTGAGTTGTAGAAATCTCTTGATGTGGTCGTGTGGATCATCAATGGTTCGTCCCAAGAATGGCTGAGCGGAGACCATCTGGATAAAGCCTGACTTGAGCTCGAAATTGTTGGCGGCAATTGGTGGTATAACAATTGGATCCGTGTTGCCATCGACATGAGCTTGCAGCAATTCAATCATCGGGCGATTATCCGGAAGGGGCTCATTGTTGTTGTTATTGTTCATGTTGTTGAAAGGTGGGTTGTTGTTGTTATTATTGTTGTTCGGAGGTGGTATGTTATTGTTGTTTTGTACACCAGCCATGTCTAAGTTATCGAGAGGCTCGGGCTCTTGATAAGACGTGGATCGAGTGCGCATACACCTGCAAAAGAACGAACAAATAAAAACAAAGCAAAAATATTTTTGGTTTTTATGTTTTTTTACTTTTTAGGATTTTTTGAAAATTTTATATTTTTTAGTGTTTTTGAAATTTTTTATGGAAAAGTAACGTTCACGGGGAACGGATCCCAAAATCCAAGTTCTCACAAAAAACTTTTGATCTTAACGAGAGGAGCCGGCAGCGGCGCCATTTGATACACGAGATTTTCTATGATGAAAAAGTTCGTTATTCTCGGAATCCTCTCGAATTGATCTCAGTTAAAAGTGGAATGATTTGTTCTTGGTGACAAAAAGTGGATTTGGTTTTCTATTCTACTAAACAGGTAAGTGAATAAAATGGTAATGAAATAAACTTAAAACAAGCAACAAATAAAAAGCAAAACTTGAATTAATACTGGAAAAATACCCTTACAGAAAAATACCCTATGCGGAATGTAAGTCTTATGCGGAAAGTATTGGCCATTCGGAAAGACAGCTCTATTCGGAAACTTGACATCTATGCGGAATAATTGTAATATTCGGAAAACTTGCCTTATACGGAAAATGATCTCTATGCGGAATATCAAGGCTTATGCGGAAAATATGCTATGCGGAAAACATTGCCTATTCGGAATATTTTGTGCCATGCGGAATAAAAGGGGTCTATGCGGAAAATATGGGCTATTCGGAAAATGTTGCTTACTCGGAAAAACAAGTCTATGCGGAAAATTAAGTCAATTCGGAATATATAGAATATTCCGAATAAGAGACAAAACCAAAAAGCTATGCGGAAAGTTGGAAAGATTCCGAATAAGGTAAACTGAAACTCACCTATTCGGAATATTTGTTATGTTCGGAAAAATCTGGGAATCAAGAACAGTAACAGTAACAGCAAAAACAGGGGAACCGGTTTTAACTCCAAATCGACTCCAATACTCAAAAAGGTTTTTACCAAATCAAACATAAATCATTTAGATACCATAAGCAATAAATCCCACCAATAAAAACACTAAATCAACAACTTTTTAAAATCAAACTTGAATCAAATAAGAAACTTAAAAACTTGCAATGAAAATGGAGATGAACAAGATGAATGAAAAGATGGAATAGATTGATTAATATAAAAATAACAAGAGTAATGATTAAGAGTTACAAGATTAAAAGAAAAAGATGAAAATCACCAAACACCCTAATGGTGTTTGAGATGCTACGAACCACAAAGAACTGGATAAAGAAAAAAAATGAACTAACTCCCTAATTGTGTGAAGGGAGTATCTATTTATACTCCTAGTGGTTGGTTGGTGAGTGGGCTTTCTCCCTTTCTTCTTGTCTTCTCGTCCTTTCAGAAAAGTTGACGTTTTCGATTCTGATTCGGGATTTGTCGTCGATTAAATTCAACTCGTCTTTTAATTTCTTCGTTAAATAGACTTGAGTTTCTTCGACTTATGAAAATCTTCCGTCTTTCGTCCTTTTCTTCGATAAATCTTCGAATAGGCCCAGTGACTTCAAATCTTTTGCATCTCTTGGACAATAGACTTTATCTTGAGTCTTTTTCCTTGATAAATCCCGTGCAATCCCATGTTTTCTTTAATATTCATCCGGTTAGCTCTGAAAACACAGTAAACACAAAAACCACGCAAAATTCCAAACAAATGATATTAAATACGTGTTTTGGTCTCGTTTTAGCCCGAATTAAGTGGTAAAAGGATGGGTGTTTACACACCTATCACCTTTACAAGAACCAAGGCAACTAAAGAGAACATAAAAAAGAGTCTAATATACTGTTCACTAGGTTATTTAAGTGACTTAGTAAAAAAAAGTATATCCATGTGCATATTAAACACAAACCAAATTTTTAGTTAAGTGACACGGTTAAAAATAACCCGACCCGAGAACCATTTTTTATAGGTAATTTGGAGTATCAAATAAAACAATTAACAAGTGCATATCTTGTTATGAAATCTTAGATCCGCCACTGACTATCAATGAATTTATCATAAATTTATTGTACTTGACCATATATAATACTTGGTTCTGTAAAAATTTGAGTTCACAATAAATGAATATCAAATACGCTGATAATAATTGAGAGATGTTTTTTCACATGTCGTTCTCTCTCATGGGCAAGAGCACGAATTGAAAGTTTTGATGTTTATATCTCGTGATAAAGACGTTAAAATATACAAACTCAACAGTTGTGACGAAAAATAAATAAATAAATTAACCAAATTCAATAGCAAATAGTTTATAATGTCAGACAATTTATTAAATTTTATCTCCTCTTATCGATTGGATTAAAAATCATTTCTTTTTGTTCAATATTCACTTTATAAAAAAATTTATTATGTCCGTACTTCATAAACGATACATAAATAAAATATATTTAATATAACTAAAATATATTTAAAATAACTAAAATATATTTTATCTCCTGTTATCTTTAATATATTTTAGTTATATTTTCTTTAATATAAAGGAAATATATCAAAGGATAAATTTAAAAAAACAATAAACTAAAAGCGCACAAACAAGAAACCTCCCGGAACAACAAAAAAAGCGACCCCGCCCGTTGGGCGGGTTATGACGCTAGTATATATATATATATATATATATATATATATATATATATGTATATATATATATATATATATATATATATATATATATATATATATATATATATATATATATATATATATATATATATATCTTTACATTATATATAAGAGGAGGGATTTGCCACGTCATCAATCAGGATACTAATCCCAGTCAGCACATGGGCTTATGTTTTGGGCTTTACCAATTCCCGAAGGTTATCACTTGCCTATCACCCATATAATCATGCCTATCCCATGAAAACAACCCAACCCAACCCCGATCGTGTTTTTCTACCATCCTCGATTGTGTTTTTTACCAGCACTTCTTTTCTCGAAACCTAATAATCTCCCGAATTCTGCTCTTGAAAATCATATATTTACTGTGTTTTTTTTAATGTCAGATCCAGACTTGATCAATCAGGTCATCTCTCTTGCTCTCTTACTCTCACACTCTCACACTCTCACACACACAAGCACCTGTTCTATGATATTAAAGTAATTAGACTCTTGCTTATTTGTTCTATCAGTGTAAATAGAAGGGGTTCTTGCAAAGCATTGAAGATGAAGTATGTGAAAAATGCAATATATATATTGATTATTGGATGCTTATGCATATTTGGGTTAAAGAATGCAATGAATGATCATATTACTGAAAGTGATCAAAACACAAAAGGTGACCTTTGTTTTTCAATAACTTCGATGTATATTAATATTTGATTATTGATCTATGGTTTTTCTAATAATACACATGAATCAACAAAGATCTTAGGTTTTTTTGAACATGTATAATCAATTCTGATTGACTTTAGGTTTATATGAGGTTTTTGTAAGTGATTAGAGAAAAGGATTCTCTACGAGTAGATTTAGGTTGATTTGTTTTGATCAAAGGTTGAGAAGAAGATGTTTCTCAGGGATACAAACAACATCATTAAGTTTTTTATTAAGTTTATTTTGATGTGGAGGTGATTATAATCGAAACTAATCTTTATAAGTGATTTTGACTACAATTTTATGTTGAGGATGGCATATAAATGTTTCATTATTGATATGATGATTATAGGTCGTAACTGATATGGATATGTGAGTTTCAGTTAACAAAGTTGAGGATGCTATGAAGGTGACGATATTTTTATGTTCGAGATATAAGATAATGATAGATCAATAGGATATTGATATGAAGATTTCTTTAGGGATACATGATTAGTAGATTTTAGGGTTTTAAGTAATTTTGAGTTGATTTTGAGGTCATAGAATCGATAGTTGTAATAGATCTTGATAGGTGAGTTTTAGTATAATTTTAAGTTGAGGATACTATAAAGGTGTTTAGTTAGTGATATGATGATTAAAGGAACATTTATTACACGATATTTTGTGTTAGAGATATAGGATGATGACGGACTAGAAGGATACGTTACGAGAATTATGCGACGATATTTTGGTGTTAGAAATATAAGATAACGATGGATCAGTATGATACATTACGAGAATTATGTTTACTTAAATGTTCGAGATATAGGTTTGTGTGTAATTTGATCGTTGTTGTGAATCGATCGTAAATTTAGTTTGGTTATCCATGATTTGCAATTTTAGGTTCATGAATGATTTTAGTTGTTTGCAGTGTGTGCATTAAATATATGTCATTTGTTTCTTGATTGAAAGTTATTTTTTTTTAATAAAAAGTTTGTATTTTCATTGATGGGTTTGGGTCTGCCAAGTTCAGTGGACGTGGGCAGCCACAAAGAGTACTCAACAAAAGTGGAAAGAATGAAAGTCAAGAATTCCAGTATCTGCAAATGATACTCAGCACGAGGCACTATTGTGGTTGAACAATTTGAAGGTATTATGTTGCAATTCATAAATGATATAAGTTGTATGCATTAATTATATGTTTACTAGAGCGCCAATTCTTTTCAGACCAAAACATATGACGACATTTTGTATCCATGTCCAAGTTTTCAAGAGGTGGATGGTGAATTTAATAATACCCCAGACTACACAAACAAGCAATCAGAACAAGATGATGAGCTAGAGAATTTGTTTTCTTCAAACGGAGCCGCCATTTTTAACAAACATTCCTTACACGTCTCTAAGATCTAACATAGTTATATATCCAATTCGAAATTAACATTGTATACAAAACATTTTGGGTAGGCGATATATAGGATTGAGCATTTAAAAAGGTTACGCAATTAAGGTTGATTTCGAAAAATATATGCCTTTTCTTAGGGTCTCTTAAGGCATAGTTAACATTTACAAAATGCTTTGTGTTTTAGCTTTTGTTATGGATAATTTCTATTAATATAGCCATACGTAAAATAATGAAAAGAAGATACTGTTGGGTGCAGTAGTCAAAAAAGTTTTCTTTTAATTGTAAATAGTTATAACTGACGGGTTGAATTCGGTCGAGGTATTTGACGTGATGATCGTTTGTAAAGGCCACAACACTAAACCCAACCTGCCAAAACTGATTTGTTTATTACGTGTTTTAGAAGCATCACTTTTGAGTGTTTGGCTAATAAAAACTTGAATATGCTTTTTTATTTCGTCTAAGCTGAAATGAGTTTCTTTCAGTAAGTAGTATGCATATATCTGTATATAAACAAATTAAATTGTTTCCTTTTGATCTTCAGCTGGTATAGGGTGATTATTGCGGGTGGTGAATGCCCATTCCAAAAATAAGTTGAGATGATCAGTATGCCTCCAACCGAAAAGCTATTGGTCTTCCCGTGTATGTATAATGGCAGTGTCGCCCTCAACAATTAGTGTTTGCAACAATTACTGTCTAATACCAGCGCGGCTTTTCACCTCAAGGGTAAAAACTTGAACACACTGTTTCATTCTTTATGTAAATTTTTGTTATTCACTATATCGAATGCATTTATTCATATGGACTAAGAAGTTAGAAGATTAGTGAAACGTTTGCTAGGCTCAGTTTTGTGGGCTTATGAGCTTATCCGCTTGATTTTATAAAGTTTTTAAGGTCAAGTGTTTAAGATCATAAGCCTGAAAAAGTGAGCGTATGAACATCATAAGTTATGGGTAATGTATATTCAAATGTTTTTAACAAAATGAAAATCTTTTAAAAAAAAATACTTCTTATGATAAATTTTTAACTATCTTTAAATGTTATCTGTTTACCAAATACAGATAGTTGTGTTTGGCTTATAAAGATGACCCATTATACAATGTGTCTCCTCACCCATTTAGCCACCATTAGCTATTTGCTTACGCTTATATAGTTTTTCCCTTTGTCACATGCACATAAAGGGCCATTCGGAATAACTTAGGGTACTCGCACTAATATGATAAATGTAAATTTCCAAACAATGTTCTGTTTATTGGTTAGCAACACGAGTACTTATCAGATTAACAAAAAGGTTCTAAATTCTACTACAGAAGGTTTTGAGAAAGTGAGTCGCAAATCTGACAAGGCGGATAGTGGTTTATATCGGCTGGACATTCGCTGCGAAGAAGGGAGTTTCAACAGATCATCCGGCAAATGAAAGAAAGGGCTTGCGATCTTGCGGAGTTTGTCACTGGTGGCCTTACCAGGCAACACAATTCATTGTGCCAGATTCCACTGAAAGAACCGAGAAGTTTTTTGCTGATGCTGCATCTGGAAGGTACTATAGTATAAACATAAAGCGTCACATTTAACTACATTCTGTTTAATAATACTACTATGGAACTTTTTCCAAATCTTTTTTATGGGCGCCCGCCTGACAACAGAACAAATGCAAATCAACCATTCTAATCATGCGTGATAAGTTCCTTGCTCTCCAAGAACTTGCAAAAATCTATTGATGATCAAATGCTAATAGAAAATGTTACTAAGCCCCTAATAGAAAATGAATTACTTTAAAATCTATTTATTTACATACATATTTATTAGTTTCTAGGTACTCTAAAATCTAGATGTAGATGTTCAAGCAAGGGCGGGGGTATGTAGAGACTAGAGGGGGTTGTGGCCCTCCTGATGGTTCTTGCATTCAACAAGTCCTTTTATCTCTGGAGATAACCAAAAAGTTACAGATCAGCAATAAAATGAATTATGATCTTCCTTTATTATTAGTTAGGTTAGCCATAAGTCATCTTTTACGACTAAAGGTAGATTATCCATAAGTCCATATATAACGTAGTAATATGTAGGGTTATTTGATGTACCTAAGAGTGATATAAAATTCATGCATCTGATGCTACTGTCTTTGTGGATGTCTATGATATCTCTGTAAAAGATGATTCTCATACATCTCATGCTCAAGAGGATAAAAGCTCTAGAGATGCTGGTATTGATAAGAATAAAGTAACCTTTTGTCATCTTCAAAATCTGTTATAGGAGAATCTGTATTTATTGTATAAAAACAGCCACATTGATTTGTAACGTAGGGCAATTCAATGACGATGTGGTTATTATTTTGTTAATCTCATAAGGCCTTATCTGTTGTTTCTCTTACTTGGAAAACAATGAAAGTTCCCTTTTATATCTTTGTTGATTTTTGCAGCCCCAATTCTCCTTTCTACAACTGATATTTAGAGTTAGCTACTACCAATCTATGGTATGGAGTAACATAATATGACTTGACACGACCTATTATCAATAGGATTGCAGCTTGACATGGAATATGTAAATATTTACTTTGTGAAACTTTTCAAAATGTTAAGCGTACACAAAATCTGTTTGTTTGCATTTGTAATGTTCAGAAAGAGGTTAATGGTTTATGTTTATAATTGTGAATTTTGATATCAGTAAAGGAAATAGAAAATGTTATTGGTTCATTTGGATTTTGGCGTAACAACATGTATCTTCCACATAATTTAGTTCATATGAGTGTTACCTGTGTTCACTTCCCTATTCAATCATTCTTTGGTGCACACAAGTCTACATCAGTATCTACACACATTTTTTTCCATTTTGAAGCTTATAAAGGTGCATTTTTGTTGTTTGTTCGGCAATGGTCATATGCGGGTCATTATATGTATTTATGTGTATATTGAAGGAGATGTCACTTGAAAAAGATTCCGGTTTCTTATAATCTGGATAAACATGTACCACTTTATGTTATATGATTTTGAGTGCATTATAAATATGAAAAATGCTTCACTGGCACTAAGTGATAAGGGAACAGAACTTCCAATCACCGTACTTATCATTTATAATAGGGGTGTTTGGATCTGTATTTTGATACCCAATCCGTATATGATTGTTGTCGCTTAAAGTCTCCGTAATCAGTCTTTATTTTTGGATAGATAGTTTTTGATTCTATGTGTACTCAGTTAATATTAAGATATCTGCATTATCTATATATTGCTTTTGCTCAGGTGGCTGCGATCATTGTTGTGCTTTCCTTATTAGTTTACAACAGTTGATCAACACTTTTGTTTCAATCGTGAAACCCACATATGCACATAATCACACATGTATAACATTACAATGACCTATTTCTTTAGATATTAATCAGTGAATCCCCATATTAAGAATACTTTGTAAAGTTCTTTGAAGATACTCGTCAAAGTCATCCACTTCATTAGAAATGGTAGGCAAAAAATTCTAGGTTGCAAAATGGGACTAATTAACTTTGCAACGAGTAGGATAGAGGACTATCGCATGTGGACGTCTGGTCTTCATCACCATGCCATTTACTACCTCGTCTGGTCTCAAAAAATATAATATACAATAAGGAGAAAAAGAAACAAGTGTGAGTTAATATAATACGTAGTGTACATTTTGTATCCTTAAAAATTTTACATATGAAAGAAAGACTTAATTCTTTTTTACTAGATCATTGTTTCTGCTAAGATTAAGTAACTGTATGAGGACCATTAAATATAGGATTCGTGTTACCTTTACTTAATTTTGAGTTGTAAACTATATATGTTGTAAACATTATTACCGATATATGGGTCGACGATTTAGGTTTTTATAACTCTGACGAGTAAAATAGGCACTACTTAAAAACTTTACTACAAATGAAATAGATCAAGTGAACTGAACTTAGGATAGAACCTTCCATGTCGCCTTACAAGAACTTCAAAGAAATGGGAAAAAGTATGTTAGATCAGTCCGACTCTATCCAATTTGTTTTTACCTGCATTACCCATTTTCACCCGTTAACTAGCCTATGAATGATTGGGAAAATCCAAGATAAATAAAGGCGTATTCAAAACTTTGTTGTTAGTAGTGGTTGGGTTTTAGGTATTTATGTAATTTGATGACATGAGTTCAATCTAGGTGTTATGTTGTTTGAAAAACCAAGTGACATACCTATAAATCAAGGCAAGTTGTATTTAGAGTGAAAACCTGTACTTAATAACTGGCTACAACATCGTATACATTTATTATTTAAAATAGCAACAAATACTGTACCAGTTAAAGTGGATTCTGATTTTAACTAACAGTTGCATCAGTCGTGAAAATATTTCCATTATTTAAGAATTTGTCATGTTGACTTTGACTACTATTTAAAACATAACTTAAAACAACTCAATATTGTTTACAATAAGCGGGCTAAAATCATTTGAGGTATGTTTTGTAATGTTATAGCTTTACAAAATATTTTAAAACTTGGTTTTTAAATTGATATGGTCGAGTCATCAGGTTCAGGTCAACTCGGGTCGACCCGAGTCAACTCAATTTTCTAAAAAAAATGTTTTTTTTTATATTTTTAATAATTAACAAAAAATATATATAAAATCATTAAAATTCCCGTATATTGAAAATATAAATTGTTTCCCAACCAGTATAATATATAAAAATAAAATTCAATCACAAATATGTATAATTTACATATCTTTTAAAAAACCCTGAAAAATCAAAACCCTGCCGAATCTCGAAAACCGGATTAACCCGGGTCACCCCAAACTCGACGGGTCAAGTCGTGTTTCGAAAACATAAAACACGAGTCAATAACCGGTTGACCTGGTTTGAAAAACATTGGCTTTACAACATTAATTTTAACTTTCCATTGTATAATTTATTATATATTATATTAGGTTTGAAAATTTGAGAATTTTGCATGTATATACCCACATTTAAGAGTCTTGGCCAAATAATAAAATATAAATGATAATTTTAAATCATATTTTAAGCCTATTTTTTTATTTCCTTTTAAGAACTTTTACTTATTAATGTAGAGTATGGTATCCGCGTAATATGACGGCGAGTACGCGGTGATTATTTATAAATCGAATAAATGTTATTATCTTATCTATCAAGATCGTATTTCCCATTAACATTAAAGGGGTAAAAGTGTGAAAAAGTGTTAAATTAAAATAAATCCGTTAAAAATAACAAATAAAAACTGAAAGTTTATATATTTTATCGAAATTGATATTGAATTAAAGAGAAAAACAGTTAAAAAAAATACGATGAACTTAAATTATGAAAATAATAAAAAGATATTTCGATTTAAAATTAAAAAATATAATTTTAATTAATTGTACAAAAGTTTGTTATAAAATATTGTTACAAAGGATTATATGGTATAGCATGTGTAAAAAGAACAATAACTTGCTATCTTTAGTAAGTAAAATTGAATGAAAATTTAGCCTTGCTATTTCTAGAAGATCTCAAATGTCTTATTATGTAGTTATAGATTAAATTATCTTATTTAACAAACATCTAAAAAATAATATTTATCAACTTTTATCTTACATCTAAATACACCCTTCAGCTAAAAAAATAAACAAAATACACGGTTCTTTTAGGATTAATCATGGTGCCAAGGAGGGGGTGGTAAAACTAATACCAAATACGTAACTGTGGTAAAAAGGATACCGCATACGTAATTGCAGTTTTAAAAAAGTGCGAATCCACAACCACGCTTTTTTACGATTTCGATTTAGCAGTTTTTCCATTTTTTAGGGATTTAACCGCATGAACAATTAATTATTGCACCATACGAATTACATATCGCTAATTTTTCAACTATACTTTTATGTCTGTGAGATTACGCTACTTCATTTTGCTATTTTTACGAATTTATTAAACCTCTATAATAGCTAATTGCATGCATCATTATTATATGACATTCCGTTCGCTATGTCTTATTTATACCCTTGACATCCCTCTTTTACAATATTTGTATAAGCGTCGTGGTCAGAGAGACACAGAGTAATATAAGTTTCATCTAATGTAATTATTGTTTGACGTGTAAATAACTATAAAAAATTTAAACTACAAAATTATGAATATCATATTAAAAATATCTAATGCACGGGCATGACTTAGTTAATGGAAGAAGAATGGCGATTTTGAAAAAAAAAGGAGAGAACATATACTAAAATTAAGAGAAAGCTACATATGGATAATTAATTGGTTGATTTCATTGTTAAAAAGGTAACTAAACCTGAGTTTTTTCATGCACGATTTGGTATGCATTAGTTTTGCCAAATAAAAACAAGATAAACGACAATCAGAAGTCATACCCGTCCATCGGACGGGTTTTGCCACTAGTATATATATATATATATATATATATATATATATATATATATATATATATATATATATATATATATATATATATATATATATATATATATATATATATATATATATATATATATATATATATATATATATATATATATATATATATATATATATATATATATCAAAATCAAATCAAAAACCTTTATATAGGAAGGATGGTGAAACAATGCCTTAAATGTAAAATTCTATGAAAATGACACATGTAATTCATTAAAGGGTTTCCATAAAATGCTTAAAAAAGAAAATAGGAATTACAAATGATGCCTTAAATACTGTAACACCCCACTTGGATAAATGGACCGTTACGTGTATTTATGGCGTGTCATCAAAGCATAAGGTAAATGTCCTAGAACATTAACTGACCATAAAGGAAATACCGGAATCAAACTTCGGCAATCCAAACATAAGCCCAAAACATGAAAATGAAATACTGGAAGAAAGGACTAAACAATGTCCAAATAAGCAGAATAATGTAAGTGCATAAAATAAGGAGTCTGTATAGCTTCCATTCCAAATGCACACGCTCTTAGAATCCTAAAAGCGTCCTGGTGTACCTGCCGTTAGAACATGAAAAGAACTACGGCTGAGCATAACGCTCAGTGAACGGATATAGAGCATGATAAGAATATACTGAATGAAGCAGACGATAGAATATAGAAACTGTAAGATTGATATGAAATATGTGGTAGAACTCTGCATAAAATCTGAGCAATCTGATTCATATATACTGATACTGAAATATAACTATTAATTCTGAAAACATGCATTTACTGTATTTTATTTGCCAGAGCTTATATAGGTCACGTGCTGTAACAACCGTGCATGAATAACTGGAGGGGTGACCTCGTCATGCTGTAGAGGGGTGACCTCTAAATAACTGTGCTGGGTGGAGGGATCAGCTCCAATGTGAAGGATGTAGAGCACACACCACATTCACCCTGATAACATGAAACACTTATAAGCCTAGGATGCATCCATACGCCCCACTAAAACATACATATAAAAATGGCCAACTGAACATGAGTGGGACGATGCAGGATATCACTCTCCTGCATGTGAGTCACGACACCGGTGCCTCTAGTGCCGTGGTTACGGTACCTCCGTAACTAGTACATAAACTGGTCGTGCTTGTATATAATGCTCAGGCAATTCATTTAGTTATTAACATGATTTCTGATAACTTAAACATATACTGGGGAAAACATTTGGCTGCAGACGGGAAATCCTAATCATGCATAGGAAAGGAAATCCTTACTGAAAGGACGGAAATCCGTACCTTGTGCCCATTAATGAAATAAGAACGAAAGCTGAAGGATCGATCCCGACTTCACAGGTACTACATAAATAACGTACGCGAAAAATAAGTTGACTGATGTTAAATATTTTACTGCTCTTAACTGTTTTAGTTGGATTTAAGTTATACTTGTATTACTATTTATATAATCTAATAAATTCTTATTGTTCGTAAATATTACAGATTTAATATACCATGTATTTCTGATTACTGGATAATGTATAATCTGACATTACTATAAATAGTAACTCGTCATAATTAGAAAGTTTCCTAAAATAGAAAGTTTCCTGAAATAGAACGTATCCAAAATAGTTCCTTTAAATTTAATCCTTGATAAATCCTATGTTTTAAACAATTAACATGACAAAACGATATCGATATAATTTTATTAATAAGATAATAAAATCGACAATTAAATTTCTTTATTTACAAAATCCCTTTTTAAAATGATTTAAAGCGTTTAAATAATCCCGTTCAATAATTATTATAAGCGATTCCGAAAACTCGTGCTAAGTTTTAAAATAAGTCTAGCCAAACAGCCCTCTAATTGTTTTTACAAAACTGACTGCCAAACACACCCTTAACCTGTTCTAAAAAGGATTGCCAAACACCCCCATAACTCTCTAAAACCCACTGCCAGGCCAAAATCAAGCCGGCACCCTAATTAGGGTTGCGCTGGTGGAAATCATCACCACCGAGAGTCTCTTGACTCTCGGTTTGGGTGCCAAACGAACACAGTAACAACCCGACATACAACCCACCTCACTGAATCGGATTAAAAGAAACTAAATTAGAGCGAATTAGGGTTTATATACACTTACTAATCGTTTTAGGGTTTCAACATCAATCTCTTGTTCTTCTAGGAGTGATACTCGACTTCTTGCTCCTGTTCCCTTGATGTGGGTCGCGGCAGGGACGAAGGGAGTACAAGCACAACTGGCGGCTGTATTTTTTTTTGTATTAGGGTTTGACTTAGTGTGTTTGTGTCGGCAGGGAAGGATAGAAAGGAACCCCCGTCTGTTTTATTTCCTTCACATGGGCTTGGCCCAAATTTATTTTCACGAGTTGCGGCGCAAGACAATGAGTTGCGGCGCAATACGCAAGAGTTACATGTGCTGCGGATCACGAGTTGCGGCGCAAGACAATGAGTTGCGGCGCAATTGAAGGGGCTACAGATCATGGTGCTGCGGATCACGAGTTGCGGCGCAAGACAATGAGTTGCGGCGCAATTGATGCTGCTGGCAGTTACGAAATTGTGTCTTTATTTAATAACACTTGTAATAAATAGTACTTTGTAATAAATTTCTCGCGCTTGTTTAAAATTTTTCTACGTGTACGTTTTAAAGAAAAATATCCCGCGTAAAATAATAATAAACCGCGTATTTATAAATTCTCGATTTAAAATACGGGTTTTACAATTTTTCCCCTCTAAAAGAAATAATTCGTCCCCGAATTAAAATGCGGCGTACTGGGTTTTACAATTCTTCTCCTCTAAAAGAAAAATTCGTCCCCGAATTACAAGGTATTTAAGCTGACGAAGTTATAAGAACTGAAAGAACACGTAGACTGAAAAGACAATTAAGCTGAAGGATGAGTTGTCTTCTAGTTAAGACATAATGTTGCTGATAGATATAAACTTGACATGAATGAAATGATCATGTAACGTGACATGACTGAAAGAACATAACTGAATTTATTGAAGAAAAGGATGAGAGGTCCGGATGGACTCCTCTGTTTCGAGTGGCCTCCCGCTCGAAACGATTCCTCCAAAGATCTAACATAATAATTAAAATCTTGGTCCTGATGACCCTATCCTGATGATGCTGAATAGTTTCTGGTTCCATATTAAGATGGAATTTCTAATCCTGAATGAATAAGCTATAGCATGTAGTATACATAAAACGGTACGTACAATTATCCTGAAAAGATAACATTTATATCTCTGAGCAAGCTGTTGAGAGTGTATCTAGGGACAAACTACGTGAACAATTGTGAACATGCTAAGTGAGCAATTGTGAACGTGGTTCATAATTATATGAGGAGCACTGGCATAGAATTAGAATATGATAAGTGAATCATACTGTGAACGTGATACTAGAACATATCCTGAACGTATGCTGACTGAGGAAGGAATGCCAAACGATAGGGTCTGAGATGTGAAACGTCTGCCTGGTTATTGGAAAGTTGTGCTAAATTTGAGTCTGGTCTCTCAAGCTTTCTGTAACCGTATATGGTGATAAGATGAGAAGCGTGTATCGTGAAATGGCACACGAGCTTGAACGTGAACAATGTTATGAATGCTAACGTGAGCTTAAATCATGAGATAGCATAAAGATGTACTGAAACAGCATCATACTGTGAATAAGACGTAAACGTGAAAGTGAAGATAAACCTGAATTTAAAGTGGGCGTAAACATACACTTGATCGTGAGCATGTATTCTGTTTGATATAATGGTCGATGGAATGCCTTGAATCCGTACGGTTTATTGCTGAATTTTAAAATTTTCTGCAGATCTGCTACTACGTGCTCCTTTCGGATGAAAGGGACGCGCAGGCTGATTACATGGTTGATGATAACTTAGATAGCATCATAACTTCTCTGAGTCTGTGGTAAACTGATTACAATTTTTCATGAAATTTCGTCTCATTTCTGTTTCAGACTCCAAGGGTTGCAGTAACTCACTAACATGACGGTGTTCTATCTTGAACCTGCAGTAGGTCAGGCATCTAGATATGAACATAGCTGCATTAACGTGTGATGCGGATTCTATCAGTGTTTTGTCTGGGATTATGGAACATTCTGGCGGAAATCTTGTTGAATAGTCATAAAAGAATTTCTAGTGATGACTGTCGGCGATTTCTGCGGTAGCAGTCAATTGAGTTCTAGAAATTTTATACTGCGTTCACAGTCGTCAGTCGGGACCATCAGGTGATGGCCTTCACCTTCGCAGGATTGTCTGGAATTTCTTTCTGTTGAAATAGGGTGGTTCAGATAAGCCACCTTGTTCATCTGAAACATACATCTAGAAAGCTTGCGTATATAATTTTCTCCTATCGGAGAATCTGCGGGGTCGTGAAAAGATGATTCCCATGTCCTTCTCTAGAATTTAGGAGATCAAAATCTTGTCAACGAATGTACTGCCAAATTTGTCTGAGAATTCTAGGAAAATTTATTCATACATTTTCATACTATAGTTGGAGCATTAGGGAGCTCAGAAGTAAAATTCAAAAATTTTTAGAGTGGCTATAATATGTGCAACAACGGTCTGAAGGTCATCATGTTCTTCCCTCATCACTGATGGTAGCATGATCTTGAATTTTCCTGGAAGAATGTTTAAGACACCTCGTAGTAGGTCAATTAAACTTTCTATTCGTGGAATGAATATCGATTTGGAATGGTGATCTGATAAATTTTTTCGATGGTGCGCTAGGGCGAATAAAGCCTAGTTTTGGTAACTCTTGCAGCAATTGCTGCAACTCTTTTAATCGTAGCTAGAGCCCTGTAATAAAGAGTTTTGAAAACAGGTTCTGTTCTTGAGGCAAGCTCGATGTTAAATTATGTCTCATGGGTAGGCATGAATTTCTGGAACACCTTCTGGAATGACATCGGAAAATTTTAGGATAATCTGCTGGTCATGGATTCGAGGAATTTCAGAAGTGAATTTATAACTGATAGCCAAAAGTCTTCGTAACTATGTATTGGTAAGTCACGCGCTCGTAAGGAAGAAACAGCTTGTACTGATTTTTCTGGCAAAATATATAATGAATATATTTGGGATTTAATAAGACGGATCTCGTCGTTAACTGAAGGGAAAACTTTAATAAATATGGTGGTACTGTTGAGTCCTTTCTGGGTGGGAGGCAGATAACTACCTGGTTTGAGATAAAGCTGACATAGGGATACATGAAGTGGACATGGAGACTTTTCACTGAATGGGTTCGTCTGTAACCTCACAGAGTGAATACTGCGGGTTTTACCTGAGTAATAATCTAGTGGTGGTAACTGAATTTTTAATGGTCTGATTTTATGCGTGGCATAACAGAATGAGTATACCCTTTTCTGAAAGATACCCTGAATTACTGAGGGTCTTGCTTGGAACATACTGGAATTAGGAGCTCTGACTCGTACTCTGAGAAGATATTTCGTATGACGTGTATCATGACGGGTGCCCTGATATGTGTCTTCCGAAATGATACCTGAGAACTATGTCTTGACTGATGTCTTGGCACGTGTTTTAATGGGTGAGTCTGAATAAGATTAAGAATTTATGGTAACTGCTAGGGTCGGCGGACCGGTTAGACCACTGACCTCTTGTATTGTTGGTCATGTCCGTTCCGGAGTTCCGATGGTTACTGACTGATTAATTATAAGCACGATGATTGTCACCACTGCTTTGTCTGTCAATTTATGACGGTCATTATCATGACCGTGATTCATGTGACTATTCTGCTGAGTGGCCGGCTGGGTTCCGGTTCCCACTCTTCTGAATGAAAGTTGGCTGGGTGAAGTGTGACATCTAACTGAGAAGGTAACAGCATAAAATCGAATGGTAGCGTCTGATGGTTGAATTTATTCTTGTCAGAAATTTCAAGTTTATAGTTTTCGTCCTCGTTCCGCGGCGTCAGCATCTTGAGAAATCTCCAAGGTTCAGCAGCATCAGCATCAGTGTGGTCTTCAGAGTGTTAGCAGCATCAGCATCTGCACCTGGTAGAATATCGACAAGTGGGAACGTCCGCGATGTTTAAGGATCGATTAGTAATATCTATGGAGTAGGGTACCTGGAGTACACCTGGGCTACTGTACATGAAGTACACAATGAATACTGCACATGGAGCATATATGAGACACTGTACCTGGAGTATACGTGAAATATTATACATGGAGTATAACTGAGACACTGTACATGGGGTACATATGGAATACTGTACATGGGGCTGGTGGAAATTTTATGGGATGATCGATACTGGTGCCGATTTTCTGACATTCTCAACGGAAAATAATTTGATTTAACTGGTTAGCAACTGAACTGAAACAGTTACTATGATGGCTGAAAATTTCTGCATGGACTTAATGCTGGTTGTATAGAGGCTGAAAGTATGATTAAACAGAGTTTCATCAATGTTCGGTATGAAGACAGAAGACATGATTGATAAAGACCAGAACATGATTTATCACGAAATAGGATTTTACTGTAATCCTTCTATATTTTAGCCTGAAGGCATCATCACTTTGCTGAAAACATAATCCTCGTAAGGAGACATGAAACTGAATCATCATGTAGATGACATCAACGTGAGGGTATAAAATTTGACTGTTATAAGGAACACAAAAAGTTAAATCAACTGAGGTGTAATATTAACTGATGTGGACGGCTAAGGTTCAATCCACGTACTTCAAGGAAGGAAACATGAGACTAAGTATGGGCTATTCTGGTTCGATCCATACTGGTCAAACTTTTCTGAGAACTGTCATGTATAGAAATTTATAATCTCGGACTAAATATGGATGGCTGTAGCTCAATCCATACTTGTCAAAATTTATGAACTGTCCCGATATGACCAAGGTGAACAACTGTGGATCGGTTCATAAAACATCATTTGACTGAAAAGCATGAAATTTGACTTGAGAAATAAGGAACGACTATGGCTGGTTCACTAAGTAATATTTGACTGAAAACATGAATCTGACATGAGTAAGGGTAAACGCCTATGGTCAGTTTACCAATACAAGATCTGAACGGCAAGGGTGAACGCCTATGGTCAGTTCACCAAAACGAAGACTCGCTAAAAGCACATGCGACTAAATATGGCTAGTTATGTACTAACCTTTTACTTAGTCAAAACTTTAAGAAAACGGACTGATAAATGAAGAAAAACTGACTGAATAATCCATGAGAAACATGAAAGATAACAACGCCAAAATCTGGGAAGTTCCTGGTGACTACCCACTAGTCACAGGTCAAGTTTTAGAGCCTACAGGTCGAACCTATAGCTCTGATACCATAATTGTAACACCCCACTTGGATAAATGGACCGTTACGTGTATTTATGGCGTGTCATCAAAGCATAAGGTAAATGTCCTAGAACATTAACTGACCATAAAGGAAATACTGGAATCAAACTTCGGCAATCCAAACATAAGCCCAAAACATGAAAATGAAATACTGGAAGAAAGGACTAAACAATGTCCAAATAAGCAGAATAATGTAAGTGCATAAAATAAGGAGTCTGTATAGCTTCCATTCCAAATGCACACGCTCTTAGAATCCTAAAAGCGTCCTGGTGTACCTGCCGTTAGAACATGAAAAGAACTACGGCTGAGCATAACGCTCAGTGAACGGATATAGAGCATGATAAGAATATACTGAATGAAGCAGACGATAGAATATAGAAACTGTAAGATTGATATGAAATATGTGGTAGAACTCTGCATAAAATCTGAGCAATCTGATTCATATATACTGATACTGAAATATAACTATTAATTCTGAAAACATGCATTTACTGTATTTTATTTGCCAGAGCTTATATAGGTCACGTGCTGTAACAACCGTGCATGAATAACTGGAGGGGTGACCTCGTCATGCTGTAGAGGGGTGACCTCTAAATAACTGTGCTGGGTGGAGGGATCAGCTCCAATGTGAAGGATGTAGAGCACACACCACATTCACCCTGATAACATGAAACACTTATAAGCCTAGGATGCATCCATACGCCCCACTAAAACATACATATAAAAATGGCCAACTGAACATGAGTGGGACGATGCAGGATATCACTCTCCTGCATGTGAGTCACGACACCGGTGCCTCTAGTGCCGTGGTTACGGTACCTCCGTAACTAGTACATAAACTGGTCGTGCTTGTATATAATGCTCAGGCAATTCATTTAGTTATTAACATGATTTCTGATAACTTAAACATATACTGGGGAAAACATTTGGCTGCAGACGGGAAATCCTAATCATGCATAGGAAAGGAAATCCTTACTGAAAGGACGGAAATCCGTACCTTGTGCCCATTAATGAAATAAGAACGAAAGCTGAAGGATCGATCCCGACTTCACAGGTACTACATAAATAACGTACGCGAAAAATAAGTTGACTGATGTTAAATATTTTACTGCTCTTAACTGTTTTAGTTGGATTTAAGTTATACTTGTATTACTATTTATATAATCTAATAAATTCTTATTGTTCGTAAATATTACAGATTTAATATACCATGTATTTCTGATTACTGGATAATGTATAATCTGACATTACTATAAATAGTAACTCGTCATAATTAGAAAGTTTCCTAAAATAGAAAGTTTCCTGAAATAGAACGTATCCAAAATAGTTCCTTTAAATTTAATCCTTGATAAATCCTATGTTTTAAACAATTAACATGACAAAACGATATCGATATAATTTTATTAATAAGATAATAAAATCGACAATTAAATTTCTTTATTTACAAAATCCCTTTTTAAAATGATTTAAAGCGTTTAAATAATCCCGTTCAATAATTATTATAAGCGATTCCGAAAACTCGTGCTAAGTTTTAAAATAAGTCTAGCCAAACAGCCCTCTAATTGTTTTTACAAAACTGACTGCCAAACACACCCTTAACCTGTTCTAAAAAGGATTGCCAAACACCCCCATAACTCTCTAAAACCCACTGCCAGGCCAAAATCAAGCCGGCACCCTAATTAGGGTTGCGCTGGTGGAAATCATCACCACCGAGAGTCTCTTGACTCTCGGTTTGGGTGCCAAACGAACACAGTAACAACCCGACATACAACCCACCTCACTGAATCGGATTAAAAGAAACTAAATTAGAGCGAATTAGGGTTTATATACACTTACTAATCGTTTTAGGGTTTCAACATCAATCTCTTGTTCTTCTAGGAGTGATACTCGACTTCTTGCTCCTGTTCCCTTGATGTGGGTCGCGGCAGGGACGAAGGGAGTACAAGCACAACTGGCGGCTGTATTTTTTTTTTGTATTAGGGTTTGACTTAGTGTGTTTGTGTCGGCAGGGAAGGATAGAAAGGAACCCCCGTCTGTTTTATTTCCTTCACATGGGCTTGGCCCAAATTTATTTTCACGAGTTGCGGCGCAAGACAATGAGTTGCGGCGCAATACGCAAGAGTTACATGTGCTGCGGATCACGAGTTGCGGCGCAAGACAATGAGTTGCGGCGCAATTGAAGGGGCTACAGATCATGGTGCTGCGGATCACGAGTTGCGGCGCAAGACAATGAGTTGCGGCGCAATTGATGCTGCTGGCAGTTACGAAATTGTGTCTTTATTTAATAACACTTGTAATAAATAGTACTTTGTAATAAATTTCTCGCGCTTGTTTAAAATTTTTCTACGTGTACGTTTTAAAGAAAAATATCCCGCGTAAAATAATAATAAACCGCGTATTTATAAATTCTCGATTTAAAATACGGGTTTTACAAATACAAAGTTCTATAAAAATATATAAGGAATGATGGTGAAACAATGCCTTAAATATAAAATTCTATAAAAATGACACATGTGTATCCATAAAATGTTTCAAAAAATAATATGAATTACAAATGATGCCTTAAATACAAAATTCTAAAAATGACACATGTAATTCATTAAAAAGTTTCCATAAAATGCTTCAAAAATAAAATAGGAATTACAAATACTACCTTAAATATAAAATTTTATAAAAATATATAAGGATGAATGGTGAAACAATACCTTAAATACCAAATTCTATAAAAATAACACATGTGTTTTCATAAAATACTTCAAAAAGAAAATAGGAATTACAAATAATGCCTTAAATACAAAGTTCTATAAAAATAACATATATAATTCATTAAAAGGTTTCCATAAAATGCTTCGAAAAGAAAATAGGAATTACAAATGATTCACAATAGTTCGACTTACTAAATTGAAAATATTTTTAGATATTCGGACTGTCAAGTTTTGGACTGGGCTATATACTGTTGCTAGATTATACACGTGACAAAAAAATAACAAGAATGAGCTTTTTGAGCTTACTTTTGCTAGAATACATTTTACCACAAAACTTACAAAATAAAATAATTTCTAAAAAATATTTAACTATAATGTTTTTGCTAACAAAAAAAAACTTAACAATAATATTTATTTCAAAAAAAATTAATGTAAAAAATTTATTCATAACATGAACATATACAAGATTATTACCTCATAAAATTCGAAAATACATAAAATATTTATACAATATTATTAAAATTCTAAAATATTTTAATGTAAGAAACTTATTCATAACGTTAACGTATGCAAATTCAATTAACTCATAATATTCTTAAATAAATAAAATATCTTAAGCTACATTATTTTTGTTCATTCTATGCTACATTATTAAAATATTAATGTCATAACTAACACTACATATAATAAACTTCTAATACAAACACACATAACTTCAATTTTCATTAAAAATATATACTTAAAACTAGCCCGTCCACCGGACGGGTCTAAAAGCTAGTATATATATATATATATATATATATATATATATATATATATATATATATATATATATATATATATATATATATATATATATATATATATATATATATATATATATATATATATATATATATATATATATATATATATATATATATATATATATATATATATATATATATATATATATATATATATATATATATATATATATATATATATATATATATATATATATATATATATATATATATATATATATATATATATATATATATATATATATATATATATATATATATATATATATATATATATATATATATATATATATATATATATATATATATATATATATATATATATATATATATATATATATATATATATATATATATATATATATATATATATATATATATATATATATATATATATATATATATATATATATATATACATATATATTTAAAGTGTCACACCCCACCATGGCGGAATATGGGGCGCGACGTATGGATATCATCACAACAATATCGTGTCAATAGTGATAACTAAATGAAATGGAAATATCATAAATGGTGACACAATGTCATGAAGATATCTCAAACAATGCAGGCGTCTAGGTAAGTAGGTAACAGGTCTACCTCTTACCAAAGACATATAATTAACAAATAACAAACATATAGGTGTCTACAAAGTATCACTTATTCAAACATAAATAAAGACTAGGAGGAAAGGGGGTTCTTCCAAATGCAATCCTAAGTCTTCCAGCTAGCCACTCCTATTCTCACGCTTAACCACATTCTCACTTGAAAGAGACACTAAAACACGTCAACATAAAATTGGTGAGAGTCATAGTTTTAGACTCCAAAGCCAAATAAGTTATAAGCTGTGAATAACAACCATTAACAAAAGAACATATGGATAATGTGCTACAATTATGTATTAATAACTAGCATTCAAGATTAATAAATCACCACAAATCCAAGGCTCCAAGCCTTACCAATAACCACAATTCCAAGGCTCCAAGCCTTTCCAATCACCATGGTCCCATAGGCGCCCATACACCTATGAACCAATCCCAAGGCCGCGCCTTGTCAACATCCCTTGGTACCAAGTTAAACCACAATAACAATCAAGAATCACATAGCGGTTAATCACATAAATGTACACATAAGTCCATCACAAAGCATAAAAACATTCACAACATTATTTACAAAACCATACAGTGTCTCTTCCATCCCATCTAGAATTCAAATCATAAAAAGACATTGGACTATGAAACTCACCTGAACAAGCTTCTCCAAGTACACGCGCTCTAACACAAATCTAAACACACAAATGTATACAATCAAGACATGAACCACATACCAAAATGGCTCATCAATTTATGATGGATATCTAACCTTCTCCTACAACTTAAAACCATTTATATGCCATATGAATCTCATTATACCCCTATATAAAGCCCTTAACTTAGTTTAGTTCATAACTGTTAGAAATACGTTTTTACGTATTTATGAAGGATCGGTCGCTCCAACGATAATTATGTAATGGGCTCGTGATCTATTTAATTATTGTATAGTCCATATAGCCCACATGTAGGGTGGGCTATATATATATCCCCTCCTAGCATGTTAGGAGGGGTTGTTGATTACCATTTTCACATTAATCATTATTCATCTTTCACTTTCTCTCTCTAACTCTCTCCCTTCTCTCTTTTCTCTCTCTACTCCTTCATCTCTTTCCTTCATTTCCTTATGATTATCATCTAAATCAACCAACCTAATCCACCAAATCCATGATATAGAATAGGCCATTAATTACGTAGACCTTCAATTGGTATCAAGAGCCATGGTTAGTTTGGTTTATTCTTGTTTTATTTCTTTTTGATTTTGGTGGGTTTTGATTTAATTATGCTTAAATCATAAAAAGTTTGTATTTTTTATAAAAAGTTTGTGTTTTTATATGTTAAATCATATCAAATCTTCAAATATACTTACTTTTTAGATAAAAAAAAAAAAATCTCAAATTTTTATATAAAAATCAAAAATTTCTTTATCAAATTTCAAAAAAGTTTGTGTTTTTATAAAAAGTTTGTATTTTTTTATTGTTTTTTATCACAAATTTAATAATCAATTTATATAAAAAGTTGGTATGTTTTCTAAATTTTATCAATTTATATAAATTTTTATCAATTTTTAATTCGTATTTTTTTTATGTTTTATTTTATTTTTATCAGTTTTTGTTAATTTTTTTTTCTTCATCTGGGCTTGTGTCAAAATTTTGTCCAACAGTCTTTCTCTATATTTTTTATTATTTTAATTTTATTTTTATTTTTTAGTATCATTTTTTAACTGTCATCTATCTGGATTTTTCTGTCATTTTTCTTGGTCATCTGGCAATTTTTGGTCCTGTCCTAACTGTCCAACTTTGTCCCAACAAATCTGATACAAAACTTCCGAATCAATTTTTAAGAAAAAACTTCCGAATCAATTTTTTGAAAAACTTCCGAACCAAACACTTCCGATTCGGAACTCTTCCGACTCAAAATCTTCCGAATCAAAATCTTCCGATTCGGAACTGTTCCGAACGAAACAAAGTTCCGAACGAAACAAAGTTCCGATTCGGAACTCTTCCGAATGAAACAATCATTTCAAATATAACGGACGAATTTTACCCACAACAGACCAAGACTTCCTACACACCATCAACAAAACCAAACACCCTCACATTCTCTCAACCCTTCAACCCTCACCCTCGACGCTCTTTTTGCCTCGGACTCCACCCTGACTTCCCCTCAACTCCCTCGTTACACTCAAACACCATTACACACTCTCCCTCGACACAAACAACACATCCTGACTCCCACAACCCCTCTCACACCCCAGACTGACACTTCTCACACCCCTCTCACCTCTCAAACCCACACAACACAACTCACACACCCATCCTCTCGACCCACCCTCATCAGAACAGACCCAAACTCAGACACACCCAAACCCACACTCAAGACCCACCCTCGAAAACCCTCACCCTCGTCACAGACTCCCTCCCAAACCTTCATCCTCGACACATCTTTCGACCCTCACTAAACACAAACACAAACAAACACCCTCTCACCCTGACACGACTCACACCCTCAAACCCTCTCTCTCTATCTCGACACACCATCACCCTCGTCTGATTCAAACCCCACAAAAACTCACCCTCGACTCAATTTTGACAACACAAACAAGAAAGACGCTACAGAAGAAGAGGGACTCAACATAAAATTAAAAGAAACACCTACCTGAGACCCCTAAAAAGATCTTGAAGTCAAAGCTTTCCCAGTGATTTGTTTGAGATTAGATGATGCGTTTTTGATCTGGGTTGAGGAAAGCAGATTGGTTTTGGGAAGAAAAGTATTTGGGCGGAGTTGTTGAGAGAAAAACTAGAAGAAAGAGACGGAGGTTTAATATGTTGGTTGGGTGTTTATGATTTGTATATACGGTATTTAATGGGGCGGAGTAAACAAAGGTCTTTGTGTCCCTTTGACCAGGTCATGTGGAGGTTTGATTGAGATTGAGACAAGCACAAGGAACAAAGTCATTGAAACGTGGCCTGTTCTTATACCACACGCTTCATGTTTTTCTTTTCTTTTGTTTTTTCTTGGACGTGTGAGGAAAATCTTGATTCTAGTTTAATAATAATAGTTAATTTTAATATCTGATTTTTATTAGTATTTTCAAAATCTTGTTTTTATTTTGATTTCATTTTAATCTTGATTTTATTTTAATAATAATATTTTCGAGTGTGGATACATAGTGGGTTCAGATATTATTATTATTCCTTTCTTTAAAATAAATGAGGTTTTGAAATAATTTACGGGTATTGTTTTTAAAAGAACTTGGGTAAATTTTTAATTTTCGAACAAAAGTGCTTAAACGACAAAGATATTTTTCGATATAATAAAGAATTGGTCTTTAGTCAAATTTTGTGGATTTCAAGCACCGGTTTTATCAACATAGATCCAAGAATTCGTTTTAATCGATCTTTAATGGATTCGTTCGATTCGACATGTCAAAAGGGAGAGTTGTATTTAAGGCAAAACGAAGTTAAGAAAAGTGGCATCACCTCCTTTCAACTACTCCAGTCTCATCTTGTCACTCTTTCGGGGATTCAAGGAGGGAGCGAATTTGTGACAATCTTTGGACAAGATCGTCATATATTCATCGACTCCATTTTTACCGCTTTGACCCAACTCGCCGAGCAACTCAACCATGGAAACTTTAATCACTCTGCATCGGTACTTGCATATAAGGCTCTTGTGACATACCTCACGCCTTTCCTCCAATTTAATATCATCAAGCCTGAAAGTTCAATGATTTGCCAATCGTTTCTTCGAGATACACATACCGAGCTTCGAGTTTTCCGTGATACGATTTTGAAACTCATGTCATCGGTCTCGTCTTCGATATATCAAAGATCACAACTTCAGCAAGTGTATGTTAATGGAGTGCAAGAATCAATGACGCAGATGCAAGAGGATAATGGTCATACGGTTGACAACTTGGAGCCTAACGATGGCACGAGCACAGAATCAGGAGGACAACATGATGCCAGTGGCACGTCAGGGAATGTTCACGAGATTTCTCTTGATGACACCTTACCCATTTATGACGCAGAGCCTGCAAACATGGTACAATGTAATGTGGTTTATGATGTATATGCTGATGATATGCCGCATATTGAGGATTCTGAACCTAATTATGACAAACATGGGATGGAAACGAGTGATAGCAATACCACTTCTGATTCATCCGATGTAAGTCATAATGGGGGAGAGATTGTTCAGAATGCTAAACATCATGATAATTATCCTATAACTGATTCATTGACTGCTTCTGATTCCAAGATTAAAGAGCTCGAAACAATCGTAGCTCGGCAATCAAAAGATCTTGAGGATGCCAAACTTGAATTTTCTAAGAAAACGGACAAATTTGAAACATACTTTGAAAAACTTGAAAAGTCAAACGTTGTTCTTGAAAGAAAATTGGATCAAACTGTTCTAGATTCTAAAGCTGAAAAGGATAATCTTTTGAAACAAATTCAACTGCTTGAATCTAAGTTGGCATTCCAAGATAGAGTGCTCAAAGAAAATGAGACTTTAAAGGCCCAAGTACAGGAAAAGGTTTTTGCTATAGCTGCGTTGAAAAACGAGTTAAGGAAAAGTAAAGGACCTAGTGTGGACACTAAGCTTGAAAAACCATCAATCTTGGGGAAACCGCCTACAAATCAGTTCGTCAGACAACCGATTGTCAGACAACCTACTGCATTTAGATCCGAGCGACCACAATCCTCGAGACCGCGGTTTGCCTCCCAAGTTGATTTGGTTCATCTTTTTAGACCAGTCACTCCAGCAACTAGGCCCAATGTGATCACTCCAGCTTTAGCAAGACCAAATCATATGATTGCCTCTAGTTTCCCTAAAAATACCAAGACCACGTCTAGAACTAGTTCAAATGACGTTTGCCATGAATCTGATCTTAGGGAAGCTAAGCAAAAGACACATGTAAGAGATAGGAATTTCAAACCTAGTCAGATGCCTTCTAGTTTACCCAACACTGCTAACCGTAGCATGTCCAATCCTAGGAGCATCAATCAATCATCTAGGGATTCTAGATCTTACTCGGACATTAAATATGCTACTTGTAAAACATGTAGAAAATATGTCTTTACGGCAAATCATGATTCTTGTATCAAAAAATTGCTTAATGAGGTGAACTCCCGTGCTAGACTTAAATCCCAGTGGGTTGCTAAAATCAAACCCTTTGGTAAAATGTGGCGCCCTACTGGTAGAACTTTCACTCTTGTAGGAAACGAGTGCCCTTTAACTAGGATAGTCTCCGATTCTACTAAGTCTACTAGGGAGGAAACTGATAAAGATGATACTTCACTTACGCCTAAACTTAAGGTTTTCTATAAAAGGAAACGTTTGCCAGCCAAGACTAGTGAATCATCTACTCAGGTCGCCTCTGAAACAAGTAAAGCCAACTGTGAACCCCCATGTGCTTCTATAATTGATATCGCTAACCCACGTCAAAGCATGCAAATTCCTAATGAGATTGCAGGTACCAAAGTTGATGTTCCAAAAGAACGAAGCGGTCCAATCGTTGTGTACCGTTCAACTAAGGACACTCTTAGAGTTTGGTTGCTGAAGAAGCAGATATCAGAGAAACAAATGTCTCAGGGGATTCATGGTTAAGCTGCAAACGAGGACTTACAGTCACATAACAGACTGTAACTCGATCTCAAAAGACAGGAAAGTTCATCCCGATGATGACTTATCCTAACAACGAGAAATTCATTTTTCTCGGGCATGAGCTTATATCAAAAACATTCCAAGTTTTTAAGCTCATGCATTATGGCTCCTCGTTAAATGACAGACGACGACCCGGACTTCAGAGACAGGGAAGTTTATCCACACAACGATAACTTACCCTCTTAACAAGAAATTAAGTTTTCTTGGACACGAGCTTACCCTAAAAACCATTCAAAGGTTTTAAGCTCGTGTATATGGTTTATCATTAAATATCAGATGGTAACCCGTGCTTCAAATAAAGGAAAGTTTATCGCCGATGATAAACTTATCCTTACAACGAGAAATTAAATTTTCTCGGACACGAGCTTACATTTAAACCATTCAAAGGTTTTAGGCTCGTGTACATGACTTACAGTTAAATGTCAGACTGTAACTCGAACTTAAAATAAAGGAAAGTTTATCTTTTATGATAACTTATCCTCTTAACGAGAAATTCACCTTTCTCGGTCATGAGCTTGTATTAAAACATTCGAAGTTTTAAGCTCAGAAAGGAAAGTGTATCTTTTAAATAAGAGAATTTTTCTTCATAACGAGAAATTAACCTTTCTCGGTCATGAGCTTTCCGTTAAAACAGTCAAAGTTTTCAAGCTCATGAAAACGACTTCTAAGTAAATGTCAGCTTAGGACTCGTTCTTCAGATAAAAGGAAAGTTTATCGCCGATGATAAACTTATCCTTAACAACGGGAAGTTTACAACCTCTCGGACTTGAGCTCATTTTATAAGATATTCAACATCTTAAGCTCAAGTAATTGGTTTTCAAAACTTTGAACATAATTTTTCGAGAATTTCTCAAAAGGTTTTTCTAAATCTTTCAAAATTGTGTGTTCAAAAATGTTTTGATAAAAAGAGCATGTCTTCTGGAATCGATAATATTTACGAACCTAGAAATGTCATTCAATAATGACACGGGGTTGTAAATAAAGTTCGAGCAGAAGTTCAACCTTTTAAAACATGCTCAAAATGGTTTGCTATTATTTCCGATAGTAACCCGCTTTTCACATTGAAGTCAAGCATTTCACCGGAAAGCTTTGACTTCAAAATCCGAAGTTATCAACTCCACAATCCAAAGTTAGTTGCAATTGATATCTACATACTCGACGATGCGACTACTCAAACGGTGACTACAGCTCTTTCAATAGAACACGGGTCAACAATTGAGGGGGAGCAATTGTCCAGCATTCAGATTCCTTGATGCCGAGCGTGCCAAGTTCACATATTGGTGTTAAGACAATGATATCAATCATACACATGGAGTCAAGAGATAACTTCAGAAGTTACGAGGAAGACCAACATTCGTGAACAAGAACCACGTGAATCCTTCATATGATGTTCTCCATCATTCAGGTCCAACCTCGTAAATTGCTAATCTTGTGAATTCATTATCATATATGATCTTTGCACGTAATAAATACCTTACACTTGTGTTTAAAAGGTATTTAATTTACGTTTCAGCACACCCTCATTAATTTGAGGGGGAGCTTGTGTAACTCATGAAGATAATTGGATTTGCATTTTTCTTCCCAAATTTTCTTAAAATGCTATTAAATCAATTGATATTAAAAACATCGATTGGGTTAATATTTTTAATATGGGGGAGAAAATGTGATTT
Source organism: Glebionis coronaria (assembly GCA_025667525.1). NCBI lineage: Eukaryota > Viridiplantae > Streptophyta > Magnoliopsida > Asterales > Asteraceae > Glebionis > Glebionis coronaria. Next base: position 73,383 of record JANFOE010001267.1, on the reverse strand, counting down.
AATATGGGATATGATCAATCATAAATGGTTTGACTTAACGTGTTAGCTCATCCCGACATGTGCGAAATGTTTTCGAATATCGTAGCATATGTTAAGGGGGAGCAAAATGGATTTGCACTTCAAAGTGGATTTCATGGTGACATACACTTACCCAAAAACATCTCTATTCACGACGGTGACGATTGTGGTGACATAAGGATGGTAGGATAGGTTAAAGTCCAATGATTTCTCTAGAACCGGAGGAATCTTCCCAAGGACATTCCTAGATAGAATTAGAAGTCCTAGGAAAGATGGAGAAAGAATGTGAACGTAGCTGAATGCCGACCAAGTACTTAAGCTAGCACTGGAACAATCACAACAAGGTGCTAGTGATGACGTATTGGTAAGCATTGAAGGGGTTGAAGAATGAAAAAGAATTGTAAAGATAAAGGGTGTAAAGAAAGAAGCCCTCCTTACAACTTTAGGCAGAAACCGGGTCAATACATATGCTATTGAGATCATTTTTGTTAATGATTCTCGATATTGAAGAAAGACGTCATGGACCCAGTGATGCAATGCACAACCCTTCCCAGCTAACTCAAATATCTCTCAAAAGGTATTTGTTTTAATCACACGGAGATCAACACGTTATCTATTGGTTTATTCACTCCGAATAGACTGATATTGAAAAGGTGGCACTCCTCTCCAGCCTCCGATCACTAAAAATCCAAAATGCACGATTGAGTCTAGAGCCATTTGAGATCATCAAATATCTCATTAGGACACGCTTTCATATTTCCTTGCTTCTTCACACACTGTGAAAAGTAAGAAAGATCTTAAGAGTCCTACGCAAAATCTTCATGATCTTGCCTGAACATCCGAGTAATACGAAAGTATTTACAATGAAGATGGAAATCCTTCTTGAGCGAATATCAAAAAGCTCATGGTAGGTGACTTGTGCGATTCTTTATGAATCAAACTTGTGATAACTGGAAAGCAACAGTGGTTTAATTCTTAAATGAATTTAAACACGTTCCAGGCCTCTACGCAATATCTTAGTTATCTTGCCAGAACATTCAGAGTAATACTATTAAGTATTTACAGTGACGAATGGAAATCCTTCTAGTGTTAACATCAAACAGCACTTGGTAGGTAACTTGCAAGATTCTATATGAATCAAGCTAGTGACAACTGGAAAGCAACGATGGTGCGGTTCTTAATTGAACTTCACTTGTTCCAGGAACATGAATTGACGGCTTCAAATCATGCGGATAATATTATCCAAATGATTCACTCTTTACGTTCGCAGTCAGCTTTGGACGGTCGAGTAAAGAGAACGGGTTTACCCGCGAAATCTTGTCAAGGAGGTTCTTTATTGAAACTACCTGCCACAAGTACGATATTTAATATCGTCCAACGGTCTTCACCGACCGGAGGTAAAATGCTACCGAATTAGAATGAAATGTTCAAGGCCATTTCATCAGTGTATATTGTTTTGTTGCTAACTGTCTTATGCAGCGTAACAAAAAGGTGGCATTGCGATGTACAATCCAGAAGAAGTCGTCACCACATGCTTATACTACATACAATTAGTACTTCAACAAATTCAAGAAAGCCTGAAGGTCAAGTCTTCCGCTGTATCAAACTCTGAAGCTTTCAAGAATTTAAAAGTATAAGTATGTGGAACATGAAGTCACAAAGAGGCAAATATCACAAGTGAAGAATGCACAAGGTCAAGGCAAGGAAACATGCTCAAGACTAAAGTCAAAGATGACATCAAGCATATTCACAAGAACAAGATCGAAGACTCAAGCATAGATGCTAGGTTTAAGATTTTGTAAAAAGATGTGACCTCCCTTAGGGGGAGATTGTTGGAAATACATTTTTCCCAATAAAGTCTCGGTCACATCTTAGTTAGCATAGATCACGAGTTATAGACTATTTAGAACTTTGTTTCTTGGAGCGACCTCCCTTAGGGGGAGATTGTTAGAAATACGTTTTACGTATTTATGAAGGATCGGTCGCTCCAACGATAATTATGTAATGGGCTCGTGATCTATTTAATTATTGTATAGTCCATATAGCCCACATGTAGGGTGGGCTATATATATATCCCCTCCTCGCATGTTAGGAGGGGTTGTTGATTACCATTTTCACATTAATCATTATTCATCTTTCACTTTCTCTCTCTAACTCTCTCCCTTCTCTCCTTTCTCTCTCTACTCCTTCATCTCTTTCCTTCATTTCCTTATGATTATCATCTAAATCAACCAACCTAATCCACCAAATCCATGATATAGAATAGGCCATTAATTACGTAGACCTTCAATAACTCGTCCCGTTAATATTTAACCCAAAACAGTCCCGTTTTTCATACTTCAAACTATTGGTCGAACACCCCCTTAACAAAAATAACAAGCCCTATAAAAGAAACCCTATGCCCTTACATGTGTTAGCTAACTCTCCCCTTTGGCTGCAACCTTAAAGTTACTATTAAGGCCTCCATATATATATATATATATATATATATATATATATATATATATATATATATATATATATATATATATATATATATATATATATATATATATATATATATATATATATATATATATATATATATATATATATATATATATATATATATATATATATATATATATATATATATATATATATATATATATATATATATATATATATATATATATATATATATATATATATATATATATATATATATAGAGGAGCGTTATTGTGGTGACCACTCTTAAAATAAAAACAATAAGAACCAATATGGACCACAAGATGCATCAAACATGATATCACTTGATTAAAATGACTTGAATGGCATGTTTGTAATTCGATTAGAATTTATGGCAATTTTTGAAGTCCGATTGAAGAATTAAACCAACGTCATCCGTTTCTTTTTTAGTAACCAACGTTTGCAATTTGAAACTTTAAAGACAACTTGATTTTTTATGCTTCCACACTTCAAGACATGTTATTATATAAATTTATAAAATGTGGTGCGTACATCATCTATAATCATTGATACACATGATTATTTAGAATATCACTAATACATCATCTACACCTATGATCATTGATATATATAATTATTTAAAATATCACATCAAAATATTTGTATAATTTTATTGACACATTAAGATATTTTTACATTTTTTATTGGTACACAAAAAGTTTTAGTACGCTTGTAAATTAAAAATAAAATAAAATAAAATAAAAATAAAAATAATAAAATTTTCTTGACACATTTATAATGACGTGTTATATTCTTTTGATACATTTGTAATGATATACACTTTTTAGTGACAAATTAAGTCTTTTAACACACTTTACTTGTAATACATTTATAGTCCTACGTAATTTTGTGACATATTTTTTTGTGACACACGTCTTATAAAATATTTGTAGTGACACTTTAACATTTAACATAAATTTGTTGATGATATCTAAATTTGTGACACACATATTTTTTGATTCATTTATTTATAGTGATACGTTTAATTTCGAGTTTTGGCATCAAGTCTCTACATATATATTCATATACCTTTACACTACAAACAAAAAGAAGTAATACACCGACCTAAAATGATGTTTTTATGACATATTTTTTGTGACACACGTCTAATAAAGTATTTGTTATGACACTTAATTTTTAACATAAATTTGTTGACGATATCTAATTTGTGGCAGATGTAAATTTTAGATACAATTATTTATAAAGATACGTTTAATTTTGAGTTTCGACGTCAAGTCTTAACCCATATATTCATATACGTTCACACTAGAAACAAAAAAAAAGCAATACCACTACTAGAAAAAGAAGCAATACACATATATTCATATACACCAACCTAAAAAAAATAATAGAACTCCTGCAACACCAAAAACGTGATTACATGATACACCAAATCCGTTAACATACTTTTTATAAAAATCCGTTAACAAACATGCATAATAAAAAAAAACTCAAATCCAATGTCCTTATCAAATATTGCAAGGTGATGTTAGAAGACGTAAAGAAAGTAATGGATAACATTAATAAAAAATATGACGTCATAGAACATTTTGATCTTAAAAAATATTTTAAGGAAATTGGAGTACGTACATGAAATTTGAATATAGATATAGGTAAAGAATTACATAAATACCCTTTTTAACTTAATTAAGCATTTAATTGTGTTTTCTTTTTTCTTTAATGATTAACGACACATGGCGTATTGTTATTGGTTCTTATTGTTTTTATTTTAAGAACGGTTCTTACTTGAACGCAAATCTATATATATATATATATATATATATATATATATATATATATATATATATATATATATATATATATATATATATATATATATATATATATATATATATATATATATATATATATATATATATATATATATATATATATATATATATATATATATATATATATATATATATATATATATATATATATATATATATATATATGTATATATATATATATATATATATATATATATATATATATATATATATATATATATATATATATACTTTTACCTATCCAGAATTTACTAATTTTCAACATATGAAAAGTTTGTTATGATTAGAGGGTCTTACCCTAACCCATTTGTTTAGCCCTCCTCCAGATCTTTTATATAACATATAAAGAAACTTTCATGTTCGTTTTAAAGTCCAATGGTACTCCTAAGTACCCTAACCATCTTAAAACATTAAATTAAATCCGACTGATTTCGAAACTATTTTGACCTCCGACTGTTGTAACCTGTTTTTGACCTACTTCCTTACCTCCAATTCAGTTCTCGTTTCTTTCATTTGGAAGCCAATTCAATTACCTTTCCAAGGACATAAGATTCGAAAATTAAAAGTTTGTATAACTACAGATATGACCAAAACAATGGACCAAAAATTCTGCCAGTTTTTAAAAACGAATTTAACACAACTAGTCTAATTAATTATCTACATCATGTATAATTATTAACCCTAATTAATCTAAACATGTTTATATCATGAAAATACAGAAATTATGTTTAAGCTAACCCTATATCCATCATCTATTGATTAACTACATGATTAGATTAATTAAAATCATACATTAAAGAAGAGTTTTGAAGATTTTACCTTAGAAATCAAAGGAAAAAATTGTTTTTGATGAAACCTAATTCCACCATTGGTGGAATTCGACTAGTAGAGATCATGGTGAGTAAACATCTGATGTTTTAGGTTATGGTATGGGTTTAATGTAATCCTAAAGGCCTCCTAAACCAATTACAATTCCATTGGGCCTGTTTTTGGGCTTTTTGATTATTTTCTTCCTTCCTTTTCTTTTGGCTGCCCAAACCAAGCCTAAAGCACCTAAGGATCTGGTTTTTAACCTTATTTTATAAATTTTATCATTCTTAAACTAAACCTCACATTCGGGTTACTTCCGGGCCAAAACGCTAAAGCCTTACGTTGGTTTTTCGACTTTTTACGCGATTTCCGAACTAACTGTCATTTCCAAAAGTTTCTAATTATGGAAAGTATCTCTAAAACTTATCCTAACCATATAATATGTACTTAATACATACATATAACATAAGATACGTACACGAAACCTTGTAAAAACGATATCCGAACTTTCCCGCACTTCATTTCTAAACTCATATCATTTCATTTCATTTCCAACCCGTACCATGATTTACAAATCATGTACCTCATTTCATCCATTCTCATCCCCATAATCACACATATAAACACATAAATCACATAAAACACATAGTCACACAAAATACCCCAAAAATAAGACTAAGTGATAAACCTCAAAAACCGGGGTTGTCACATAACTCCCTCTTAATAGAAATCTCGTCCTGAGATTTACTCCTTAGGATTATCATTAGTAAATATATAAGGATATTTGTTCCTCATAATCCTTCCTATTCCTACGTGAACTCTAGTCCATGTTCCAAATTCCATCTAACCATAATTACGGTATATTACCCTTTTTTTTCCAACGTCCTAGCTTCACGACCTAAAATCTCTACTGGTTCTTCGATGAAACAAAGACTCGTATCCATACTAATACCATCTAACGGTACTTAAAAGTCGGTTATTACTAAGCATTTCCTCAAGCTTGATACACAAAATACATCATGCACACTACTCAATTCTCCCAGTAATTCCTCAACCTATAAGCCACTGGTCCAACCCTTTCAAAGATTTTGAATGGTCCCACGATTCTAGGTGTTAACTTCCCTTTCATCCAAAACCACGTCACTTCTTTCCAAATATCATAAATGGACCTACAAAACTCATCATCAACTTTTCCCTTTTACCAAAACATGCCACCCATTACTATAGGTGAAACTTCCTACAAAACTTTGTCACTAAACTCTAGTGATTTCCTCTTTTTCAACATATCATATCTTGTTACTCTCATCCTTTCCACAAACACCATTTCCACATTAGTAGTCTCTTTCACAAATTTTAGTCCACCATAAGGACAACTCACCCTATCCTTCCATATAGTGCGTCAAATGGCATTCATCGACTTCTAGTATGATAACTATCATTATATGAAAACTCAGACATCGCTAACGAGTTTCCCACATCCCTCTAAATCAGTCACCCAAGCTCTCAACACGACTCCTATACCTGTATCAATTTCCCACTTCGTCCATCATTTTCCAATTAGTTAGATATACTCAAATCCAATCATGTTCATCAACTCCCTTTAGTCCATACCGCAAACTACTTAAAACTTCCAATTTCCTTACACAAGTGACCTATGACGATATTTTACATATTGATTAGTTTATCACAACGAGGCTCTTCCAATCCAAATCAACTTATGATCTATACACATCACCAAAAGGACGGTTATCTCAGTTAGTCTATCAACTGCCATCCAAACCCACAACTACTTCTATAAAATTTGGATAGATCATTAGTAGCACCTACACACTTCTTTCTCACTTTTCTCCATGAAAGATTTTTTTCCCTTAGACTCAACACTTCCTTTATACCTACACAATGTCTTACCTTCAAGGTCATAGTGCTCCTCATCTTGTCTCAGTTAGACCAAGCCCTTCATCTCTCATGACACATCACATCTATAACTACTCAACCATTCGATTATCGATACTAAGCCTTCCAATCAAACAGTATAGGTCAGTACCGTTTCCTTTCCACACTATAACAATATTAGCATGCTTAGTGCCTTAGTCTACTCATTAGGCTATACCAAAGTTTTACCTTCGGTTCCTATCTCGACCTATTTCATTAATGATTCGCATCTATCCACACTTCATTCTTCTTCTTCAGCTCATGACATACATCACGATGTTATGCTTCCCGTCTTTCAAGTCATCTATACCTCAAAATTTTTCCAAGTAGCTTCACTTGTTTTTCCTCACGATCAGTTCTCCTACTCCCTCCTAATAGGGATAGACCAGAGCTTTATATGATCCCATGTGGATCACACTCTCATCTTATACCCATATTAGTTCCTATTTGTCTAAACTAAGCTATATTTTAAATTCTTATTCAAATCTCATACTTCTATTTTGATCTTGCACCCAACATGAGGTACTTTCAATCATCATCTTCTAGGAATACTTGGTTCTCTCCTTCCATGGTTCTCCCTAATTCCTACACTATCCCGTCCAACAGAAATTCCATACTTTATTCATCAAATCTATGGAAATCGCTAGTGCATTGGATAATGCATAACTGTCTCTTCCAAAGATCTTTCATAACACCATCACAAAACCAACTCTCTAATCACTTCTCCATGAACTTATTCAGCTCAGCTTCACTACTCATCCCTCGATATTGATTGCCACAAAAATTCTATTTGCGTAGTCACTCGACTCCCCTTGTTACCTCCACGAGTTCTTAATCTCCCATGTTATGTATTCAATTCATCACGATCCACTAATTCAGCTCTTTGTAACTCCACTCTGGTACTCGATCTCTCCTTCTTCGTCACGAACCATACGGAGATTCCCATCATAATGTTTGTTACCTTTCTAGTCCTTGCAACTTCTGTGACTACTTCGAAATCTCTTGCTTCCTTCTAGCAGCCGGCACGTAGTCCTTTTAGCTCCTTGATTCACGATGTAGCTCTTCACGCACTCCTTCTCGTCTCTATGATGTTACCTAGGAACTTCACATTACCCAATAGCCTCTAACTTCAACTCATCTACCACAATATTTCTAAAGGTACTTCAACCCCTCAATGGCTCACTCTTCCTTACTTGTTGTAATCACCATTAATCAGCCTCCTACCAATCATTCTTTCACATCCATGTTTTCCTTCACGTGTCTACTACTACCTCGCCTCTATAACTATACCAATTCCCTTGCGTGTTATTTGCCCAATCTTTCCATTAGTAGAAAATTTCTACTCTACCCTCACATCCGCTGGTACTTTCATCAATCTCCTAATGGTACTTCAACCAACTTCTCATAGCATGCCATCTCGTTCCCACGACCAGTCAACTAACTTTACTTACTCCCTTATTCCCGTAACCAATCTAAGTTTCAAAACTCCACAAATCTTGATCATTCCTTCAACACAACCTTTAAACCAAAACACATCTCTGCATTCTAATATCTAACCATAAGTAATACTACCCAACTCTATCCTCTCATCCTAACATTTCCACAACCGCTTAACTAAATCAACCATGACGTGTACCAAAGGAATTCCAAACGATCGCGTCCCATAATAAGTATAGGGTAAACCGAAAGATCAACCATAATGAACCCTAGCCAAAAAAATTGAAAACGAAACAATGTAATCCAAAAGATTCAATGGAGTGTGCCAACAACGAAAAATTAGACTCGTCACGGTTAGTATTACCAAATTTCGATACCTCAGAAAATTTTAAACTTTCGCCCCATTTAGTTACTCCTCGTAAGAACCAAACTTCAATATTACTAAAATCAATCATACTCGTTTTGAACAATAAACTCATCTTTTATCTTCATTATTTTATCAAAGATATCAACTAGTTAGTATACTACAATCTTATTCTAACCATTATCTTGTTTACCCATATTAAACTTATTTCACTTGTTATTATGAAACCAATACATGTTTATAAAATACATTGTCTTTTTTTCATTTTATTCTATATTATTATTATTATTATTTTATAAAATCCATTTAGGCTGGTTATAACTAAACTACTACATGTTTACAAGGTGTGGTGTTATTATTATCATTACTATAATAAAGTCTCCCTTTTGTAAAATTTCTTTACCCCTTTAAAATATATTATCACATGTTACATAGAAAACTAATCCAATTATTTTCAAGACAAATTTTTTTATAGCTTACTACCACAAACTTAAAAAAATATGTAAGTCATGATATCATACCATACACTTACAAATTATTTTCAAAACCGTTTTCCTATAATTCGCCACACTTATTTGTAAGAAAATTTAGTAGTTCTCATTAATTAAAATACATACCCGAATGTAGACACACATCAAAAGACTCAAAACGTCGTTGGACTCCATCAAACTCCAGCACCATAAAACACGAGCAAACACAAGGTACGTTCAAGTTATAATAACTACTAAACGACCATATATCATAACTTAACACATACTAGTATATATACATCCGCATATATATACCTATTAAATCACCAAAACATACTCGTTACCGTACATGTCAGATCAATCAATCGTGTCATACACTCATTTTTCCATACGAGTAATCACCATCTTACCACAAGGCATAAAACCCATCACTAAAACCAGTCCATATCGTGTGACCCCATAATCACACAACATGAGTATAACCCAAAACATATAACACACTAAAAAATAGCCATATGGTAGACAACCGTTACATAAACCCATATATTATACATATACCCAAAAATCCACATCTCATCATATACAAGCATGTACTAACCCTCTTTCATGCAATAATACTTGAGAACCCATTGAAGTTGTGGTACTTGTATAACTATGTTGGCCACCATACTTATACAATTACCCTTTCCTCAATGCACTCCCTCCTATGATGACACTTATAAGAATCAATACAACATATAATACATAAATCCATCTACTCACATAAGCTCATAACCACATAAACAATAAGGTCCAAAACTCCATCTATTAAAATAATATAGTCAAACTCTTGGAATAAATAAATCCATTGTCTAGCTAAAACAGGATAGACAAACTCCAACATAACATTATAATCAGTTATAAGTCATGTCGTCCATAAGAGTGGAAACAACTTAAAATCCTTCCTATCCACCTACTCCTAGTAACTCGAATCACCACATGATTCTTAGGGAACATGACTTAAACATCAAAAGAAAAATACTATACATTAGGTACACCAAATAACCCACTTTGGTGAAAGTAATTTATATATCAAAAGCAAAACAGAAATTAACAGGTGACTAAGTATGGGCAACTACAGTTCAACTCATACTAGTCAAAATTCACAAAAAATAAAATTTAGGAAAATACAATCAAGACCACACGTAATCCTATGACGCCTATATGCAGGGATCCTTAAGCTATAGTCTAGGATAGGCAACCTAATTCTCTATAACCATTGTCTCTGATACAATTATGTCACACCCCACCATGGCGGAATATGGGGCGCGCCGTATGGATATCATCACAACAATAGCGTGTCTATAGAGATAACTAAAGATATCTCAAACAATGCAGGCGTCTAGGTAAGTAGGTAACCGGTCTACCTCTTACCAAAGACATACAATTAACAAATAACAAACATATAGGTGTCTACAAAGTATCACTTATTCATACATAAATAAAGACTATGAGGACAAGGGGTTCCTACAAATGCAATCCTAAGTCTTCCAGCTAGCCACTCCTATTCTCACGCTTAACCACATTCTCACCTGAAAGAGACACTAAAACACGTTAACATAAAGTTGGTGAGAGTCATAGGTTTAGACTCTAAAGCTAAATCAGTTATAAGCTGTGAATAACAACTATTAACAAAAGAACATATGGACAATGTGCTACAACTGTGTATTAATAACTAGCATTCAAGATTAACCAATCACCACAAATCTAAGGCTCTAAGCCTTACCAATAACCACAATTCCAAGGCTCCAAGCCTTACCAATCACCATGGTCTCATAGACGCCCATACACCTATGAACCAATCCCAAGGCCGCACCTTGTCAACATCCCTTGGTACCAAGTCAAACCACAATAACAATCAAGAATCACATAGCGGTTAATCACATAAATGTACACACAAGTCCATCACAAACCATAAAAACATTCACAACATTATTTACAAAACCATACAGTGTCTCTTCCATCCCATCTAGAATTCAAATCATAAATAGACATGGGACTATGAAACTCACCTGAACAAGCTTCTCCAAATACCCGCGCTCTAGCACAAATCTAAACACACAAATGTATACAATCAAGACATGAACCACATACCAAAATGGCTCATCAGTCTATGATGGATATCTAACCTTCTCCTACAACTTAAACTTATTTATATGCCATATGAATCTCATTACACCCCTATATAAAGCCCTTAACTTAGTTTAGTTCATAACTCGTCCCGTTAACATTTAACCCAAAACAGTCCTGTTTTTCATACTTCAAACTATTGGTCGAACACCCCCTTAACAAAAATAACATGCCCTATAAACGAAACCCTATGCCCTTACATGTGTTAGCTAACTCTCCTCTTTGACCGCAACCTTAAAGCTACTGTTAAGGCCTCCATATATACATACATATATATATATATATATATATATATATATATATATATATATATATATATATATATATATATATATATATATATATATATATATATATATATATATATATATATATGTATATATATATATATATATATGTATATATATATATATATATATATATATATATATATATATATATATATATATATATATATATATATATATATATATATATATATATATATATATATATATATATATATATATATATATATATATATATATATATATATATATATATATATATATATGTATATATATATATATATATACTTTTACCTATCCAGAGTTTACTGATTTTGAACATATGAAAAGTTTGTTATGATCAGAGGGTCTTACCCTAACCCATTTGTTTAGCCCTCCTCCAGATATTTTATATAACATATAAAGAAACTCTCATCTTTGTTTTAAAGTTCAATTGTACTCCTAAGTACCCTAACCATCTTAAAACATTAAATTAAATCCGACTAATTTCAAAAGTGTTTTGACCTCCGACTGTTGTAACCTGTTTTTGACCCACTTCTGACCTCCAATTCAGTTCTCGTTTCTTTCATTGGAAATCCAATTAAATTACCTTTCCAGGGACATAAGATTAGAAAATTAAAAGTTTTTATAACTCTAGATATGATCAAAACAATGGACCAAAAATTCTGCCCAGTTTTTAAAAACGAATTTAACACAACTAGTCTAATTAATTATCCACATCATGTATAATTATTAACCCTAATTAATCTAAACATGTTTATATCATTAAAATACAGAATTTATGTTTAACCTAACCCTATATATATCATCAATTGATTAATTACATGATTAGATTAATTAAAATCATACATTAAAGAAGAGTTTTGAAGATTTTACCTTAGAAATCAAAGGAAGAAATTGTTTTTGATGAAACCTAATTCCACCATTGATGGAATTCGACTAGTAGAGATCATGGTGAGTAAAAATCTGATGTTTTAGGTTATGGTATGGGTTTAGTGTAATCCTAAAGGCCTCCTAACCCAATTACAAGTCCATTGGGCCTATTTTGGGCTTTTTGGTTAATTTCTTCATTCCTTTTCTTTTGGCTGCCCAAACCAAGCCCAAAGCACCTAAGGATCTGGTTTTTAACCTTATTTTATAACTTTTATCATTCTTAAAATAAACCTCACATTCGGGTTACTTCCGGGCCAAAACCCTAAAGCCTTATGTTGATTTTTTCGACTTTCTACGCTATTTCCAAACTAACCGTCATCTCCAAAAGTTTCTAATTATAGAAAGTATCTCTAAAACTTATCCTAACCATATAATATGTACTTAATACATACATACAACATATGATACGTACACGAAACCTTGTATAAACGATATCCGAACTTTCGCGCAGTTCATTTCTAAACTCATTTCATTTCATTTCATTTCCAACCCGTACCATGATTTATAAATCATGTACCTCATTTCGTCCATTCTCATCCACAAAATCACACATATAAACACATAAATCACATAAATCACATAAATCACATAAAACACATAGTCACATAAAATACCCCAATAATAAGACTAAGTGACGAACCAAAAAAACTAGGGTTGTCACTTAAAGTTAATCCTAAATTTACACAATACATAATATATTCATCCGTATTTTCTCTAAATCCATTTGCAAACCCTAAAACCTTAAAACACCATTTGACTTTTTTCTTTTGCATTATTACGTGTTTGTTTTTAAATTCTTAAGTTTTTCTGTTATAATGCCTATGTGTTCTTAAGTTCTTTCCAATCTAATCATTCAAAAGTTGAAGCAGAAGTCATCTCCAAGCTATGTGAAGATGCGGATTAATTAAAGTACAGGTCATGAATCAGCCTTACAAACATAAATCTTTTATTCTATCAAATAATATCTCCATATAACTGTTTATTTCCTGATGAACTTCCATCAAGTGTATGTTATTTGATTGTTTAGGAAAGAAATCATTGATGAAGACGGGTGGCTTCATACAGGGGATATCTGGTTATGGATACCTGAAGGTTGCTTAAAGATAATTGATAGGTAAGAACATGATTTAAGGTGTTGATTTCGTTAGGTAAGAATATATGATAATATCCAGCAGACTATATCTAGAGAGTATTTAGTCATCAAGATTTATGTAAAAAGTTAGTTTTAACTATACTTATATTTTCAGGGAGAAGAATATATTCAAATTATCACAAGGAGAATATGTAGTCGCTGCTTTGGTATGATAAATTAACATTTATTGATGTTTATGGTATGTATGTCTATTTCAATTATCCAGAGGTGGCAAATGGTACATGGTCGACCCAAAACTTTGGACAAATTGAACTCATTTGACCTGTTTCTTTAGTGGAGTAGCTAATTTTCTATTTTACCCAAAACATAACCCAAATTGACCCATTACGTGTTCATTGTTGATAGGTGATAGCTTTGGTTGCGGTTGTCTCACTAGACCGGGACGTGTTCAAAGCATGGACAACATCTGAAGGCATTGAGGTGACTTTTATAATTCATAAACCCACTCTAACATACTTGACCCGCATGTTGTTATTTTCTAATAGCTTGTCCTGATTCATGTATCGCGTCTAGGAGTTTTTTATTTAGAACATCATCAAGGTTAATAGCACCCAAGTATCATGAATGTATTCTTACAAGCTTACCCGCGTGTTGTGTATGCTAATAATCATTTTCTACCACTTCTTTTTATCGCAATATAAAGATTTAAACTATTTTGCAATGATCCAAGAGCAAGGGCAGCTGTCCTGACCGACATGACCCAACTTGAATGAAAGCTCAGGTAATACGTCTGCTAGATCATATAATGTTACACGGAGACTTTAAGCCCATTTATGTGAGAATGGATAATGCGCTTATATTGTATTTTTAATAGGTGAAATAGGTAAAAGTAAAACTCTGTATAAAAACTTCTGCCCAGTCTTAGTTTTCTTTTATCTTTCGCGACTTGTGGTGAAAATTATAAGACTTTTACATATCTTCATGGAGTGGTTTGCGCAAAAAATTAACTAAAGTCCCGGATAGAGATATTTAAGATGTGAAAGCTCAGAAATAACTATTTAGATATGATTTTAACCCATGGGCTGTTCTTTAAAGTGGCTTGACTGGCTACTCAACATGATTGAACCACCTGGAAGAGGGCATTATGATGACTTTCTTACTTATCTTATATATGTGACAAAGTAGCATGCTTCAAATCATAACCAGGTAAGACTAAACAAATCTCTAATAGCCCATAATATTACAGGCACAACAGCAGCTGCAACACCTTCCCCACTCATAGCAGGTAAATACGACACTATCAGCACTGATTCCAAGCCCCTTTGCAAGTAGAAAGATATTTTGTTTGTGCGTGCAACCATTTCTTTATGTGTATTATTTAGATTTTGGTTTGTTATTCAATGCGTTCTTTTTTCAGACCATTCGATGATCATAAAGTGTGGTGACTCTGTGAGTCAAAATGTTGTATCTGATCATTAGATCAGGAGCTCAAAGGTTAAAAATTAGCATCGGAATATGCTTAACTGCCGTTCACTTTTTCTGAAATTCTAACAAGAAGAAAAAGTCAGCCACAATGTGCTCATGGTGTTCAGCAACAAAGCGGTAACACATTTACTCTAGGTTGACTAGGTGATGAAGACACATCAGCACGTGGAGGCATGGTATGTGCAATGGAGGATATACTAGCGAATATACATCAGGATTCTGATTCTGTCATGATTTCATACTTGCAGGTGCATTTACTTTTGATTTTGCTTCAGATTTTTAATATTGATGGTAGGTTTCTACCTAGTATAATTCTTCATCAAAATATCTGCAGCTTTACATGGAGACAGTTCAAGACCTCCTAAATCCAACAAATGATAACCATTTCAATTGTTGAGGATGCAAAAATTAGTGACGTTTATGTACCATCTGAAACTCTTGTAGACGTACGAAGCCACCATGATTTTATTGAGTTATTACGGCTGGGAGAAGCTCATTGAGTCGCTGCTAACACCAAGCTTAATATCGAGTCATCGCGTAGTCATGTTATCCTAATGGTATAGTGATTTTAGCTATGATTGATAGTTTCATGCACCTACTAATTGTGTGATTTACTATCCACGTTGATGTTAATATGATACACCACTTCAGGTGCATATTAAGAGATCTGTTACGGATATGGAATCTAGGATGACAAGTGAAAATGACCATTCTCTTCAAATGAGCAGAAACTCTAAGCCACCTATTATTCGAAAAGGAATTAGTTGTAGTCAATCTTGTAGGATCTGAGTGCGTTCACAAGTCATGTGTGCATGCATAAAGTATCCTCAAATTCTACTCAGTGTATATAGTTCTATTTTTTTAAGTTGGAGATTTGTTTTTCTTTTCAGGAAGTGAAGGTCACACATTAGAGGAAGCCAAATCTATAAATCTTTCATTAAGTGCATTAGGGAAATGCATAAATGCTCTCGCAAAGAATAGCCCACATGTACGTGTTAAAGATTCGAAGTTAACGAGTCTTCTTAAAGATTCATTTGGAGGTGAGCTATTTAATACGTCTATGACTTATAATTGAGGAGTTGAAATGATGAATTTATGTTTGTCTTATGTTAAAGCACTTAACATTAATTATTGATTATATTTATCCAAATCTAGAGTGCCACCAAAGTGGGCCTTTAATTACCATATTATTATGTGAGAAAGTTGTACTAAACATACCCTTTTATCTTTATAATTTGTGTTGTAGGATTATAACACTATTATAAAGTGATTCAGCAACTTCGGCGTCCATATTCATTATCACCCCGCATTTTATTTTTTACAGTTAAGACATTTTCTCTAGCAAATCTTTAAAAAGCCACGAAGAATTGTAGTGCCCTCGCATGCCACCATTAAAATAATGTTGGACTTGGTGTCAGAGATTGTTTTTTAGGCTACTTAGTTTTAACTTACGGAGCAAGCAACAATCAAATAAGGCCAGGTATCATTTGATTAGTTTTAACTTACGGACTTACATAAGCTGTAAAAATGAACCTAATGTCTTTCTTAAATCTCCTTAACCTGATAAGCTCATAAAAATAAGTTATCATAATATGTTAGGATTATGTATGTTACTTTTTACTGAATTTAGGTGTTACTGTTTCAAATGATACTATTTTTGTTAACGTTGCTCTTCTGCTGATCCTGCTTATCTAAAAAATTTAATAGAAGTATCAGCAAATCAACTAAAATTTCCTTTTGAAATAATGCAGATAGAGGGTAGTTTAGTCATTTAACGGAAAGTTAGGCACCGAAAATTTATGGGACCGAAAAAGTATAAAATAACCTGATTTGGTAATAGGTTCAAAACGACTTGCAGACATCTGTAAGTAACAACAATCAGTTTTTACTTTTAGTGTTTAGAACTATAATTTCTTCATCAGTTTCATACCGACTGTGTTAAAACTAAAGATCTAAGGATAGAATATAGTTTCTTATTGACCCTTAATCTAAACCTGAAGTGAGAGACTTAAATTTAACTAACTGGTCGCTCTCACGCAATATGTCCCTTTTTGTTATTTTATTTAATAATTCTTCTCGCATAGTATTGTTGTGGTGAACTTAGTGAATTATATAAAGATTGGCTAAAACCAGTTGAGTTTTAATTGTCATGGAGACCTTTCTCATAGACAAGCATGTCTTCTGCTTGATATCCAAAAGCATGGTAAGGACTACCTCCAGAAAACTCACATGAGTATGCTTCCAGACGATAATCAGATTTGTCAAGCTCTTCGTAAAAACAACAAAGCACACCCAAATTCTATCTTCTTAGCCCTCTTTGCTACATCTAACAATAATAAACATAACTGCATTATCATATAATCAGCTTCAAACCACTGACCAAGCATCCAAACAGCCCCTACGTTTTATACGTAGGTGTTATTGTTTCATCAAAACATTTGCTAGGGTAAGGGTTCATAAATAGTCATGGGATGCCTTGGTTAGGTTGTGCACATGTTCCTTCTAGATTTACTTATCAACTTTTTACAATATCTCAGTTTTTTAGAAAAAAATTAATTGATTTTTTACATCCTTTGACTTCAGGTTCAAGTTTTGATTGGGTACTCTCGAAAAGAGGCTATTGTGGATGGATCTGCTACACCAGCAAGATTTGCAGACTCAAGGAGTCAAGGGTAATGGGATTTATGTATGTCTTTTTGCGGTTCCCGTTAAATGGAAGCCATGCAATGTGTCTTCAGTTAGGGATTTTCAGGTTGTGGACCGATTGTTCAGTTGTTGATAATGGAGTGAATGATGGTAGGACTCAAGGGGCACAAGATGTTGAATCGTTGCTGCCACTGCAAAATGGAGATCATCAGACACAATGGATGGAGAGCGGTGATGGTAGCGTTATGGAAGATACACAAAAATGAGATCATCAAGTGGCGTTAAAAGAGGTAGTGAAGACACAAGGGATGGAGAATGGTGGTGGAGTTAAGGAAGATATGCAAAATGGAGATCATCAAGTGGTGTTAAAGGAGGTAGTGTAGACACACGCGATGGAGGATTATGGTGGTAGTGTTATGGAAGATATGAAAAATGGTGATAGTCAAGCGGTTGAAGTGTGATGAGATGGCATTTATACATGATCTCATCGTTCTTTTTGGGCTTTAAAATGCATAAAAAATACCATATCATGTGCTTGTATTTGTTACTTGTGTATTTTAGGTATGGATATCGTGAAAAAGACAAAAGATCACAAGAAACAAGCAAAAACGAACACGAGAAACGAAGCCGCACAATGAACCGGATCCAAGTTATGATTTTCCAGAAATAAGTCCTTAAAGATTTGAAGATATGCAAGAGAGGTCTTTCATCATTGAAGAATTTACACTTAATACCCTTGTATAATCATAATTACAAGTTTGGTCCCTTAAGTTTGTCAAAATTACAAAAGAGTCCCTCAACTTTGAAGAATTGGCAAGTTTGGTCCTCACAAAATGAAGACTTGTCAATATTAGTCCTCCTCACAGTCAAACATACCATGAAGACCTTCAGGATACAAGAAAGAACAAGTTTGGTCCTTCAAATATCAAGAAAAGACAAAACAAGTCCTTGAAATATCTTTTGGAAAGTTTTTGGGGCAAAAGTGTGAAGATTAAAACTTGGTTAACAAAGGAATTCGTCTTTGGCTGTTTTAAACTTGAAGTGAAAAAAAGAAGAAAGCGGAAGGGTTAAACCTGTGAGACAACCAAACTTACCTTAACCAATACATTGCTGCCACCTCACCCACTCAATCCTATCAACCAATCAAAACACACCCGGCTGCCACCTCACTCCCCACTAACATGTTTTATAACTAATTATTAACTAGTTATAATAATTTGGCGCCTAACGCATTTTTCAATCCTTAATCAGATCAAGCAACACACTATTCAACCAAGAACACGAATTAGGGAATTAGGATTAAGCAACATTTAGACCATCATAAGCTCAGGATTTATGATTAACCACATGCTTAACAAAACCCAAACCTCACTTTGGTCGCCCCATCACCTAAGAAGGCTACACCTGGCTCCCTTGCTCACACCTCATTCGTCTTCAACATACAGCCAAAACCAAAAGGTTCATCCAATGACCAAAGGCATTTTCTTGGTCCCTACACCTCATTGGACGACTAAGATCACCCCAAGAAACCTCATCATCAGCAAAATGCCAAGAACTCTTCACATGATAGCCAAAGTTTAAAATCACTAAGGGCATACTTGGAACTTCAGTAGCTAGGGTTTTATTGTTTCTTTAGCATTCTCGAACTATTGTAAGGTCTATATAAGGCCATTAGTTGAGTAGCTTAGTTCTTGTTCTCAGATTTTCTTCTGTCAAACCTTGTAAAGCCCTTTTCAGAAATTATGAAAGTGAGGTATTGTGTTATTATTAAAAACTAAGTTCAATTATCTTGTTGTTGTGTTAAGTAGTTGATTGTCACGTTTTTGTACTTAATCAAAACCTTGAAAAAGTCCAAAACCTCCTATAAGCCTGTGAATCCATTTGTTCTTTCTGTGGTAAAGAATTTGGTTTGTGCTTGGAGAGGATTGTTCATTGAGGTGTTTCCTTAAGTGACATAAGTCACAATCAATTAGCTTAAGCAATATTGGAAGTTGGTTATACGTTTTATAACAAAAATCTGTCTAAGTTGTTTGCTAAGAACTTTTGGTTCAACAGCTTGTAGTTTGAACTTAAGGGTGATCATAGCCTCCTAATCTTAACTGATTAAGGGGTTGTTAAGCCTTAAGGAATGATACAAGTCTTGTGAGAGCCTAAGTGTTGCAAAGACTTATTCTTTTGTCACTTTTATTCATATCACTTGTGCTAACCTAGGTTCAAGCCCTTGGCTGTGCCTTTTTGTTGTTCTTAGTAGTGGAAAGCTGGTGCAAGCTAGCACCTCAGCTCATTGATTCCAAAGTGTGGATGTACATTCTGGAGGTTTGAATACTCAGTCCTCATTTTTTCTGATTAAGTTTTGTATGCTATGTGATTTGGAGTTTTAAGCTTGAAAGTTGTAATCTTTGTGCTTGAATCTATCACTTAGGTCTATAGAAACTTAAATCAACCATAAAATTGCATGCTTAAAGGTTAAAATCAAAACTTACTTTGAAATCAGTGATTTAAAGGGTTGTTTGGTTTTGCCTGTTGTTAGGGTTTAAGGCCTTGGGCTTTTGTTACTTGTGCTCTTGCTTCATTTGGGTGGTCATATTAAGTGCTATTTGGTGTATGCTAAGTCTTGAAAATAGATAACAAAGAATTTGCAAGTTAACCACTTTTTCACCTAAAACAAGGTCAAACATATCAGAAGGCTTTATTTGTTTGTTTGTTTGATTTAGAGTTTGAAACTTGGTTTGCTTATAGTTCCTGTTGTTGTTCATCTCTGCATAACCTGGTTTCACATTTTTGTGGCTTATTGAAAAAGTTCTAGCTTATTGAATCTCAACTTTTGGTCAAGTACACTAGTGATATGCATGCTATGTGATTTTGCTATTCGTGAACTAAGTTGTGTGGTTTTTTGCTTTATACTACTTCATTGTTGCCTACTTGTTGTGTGCTAAGTGTTTGCAGCTTATTTTATCAGCCCATAAGCTCACTGGCTTATTGGCCTATTTTGTACCAAAACCAAAATCATTTGGCTAACTGGCCTCATTGATTCAAAGTATTCACCCTTGAATCCTTCACATTAAGTGCTCAAAACAAGCTCAAAAACAAGCCTTGTTAATTTGGAAACATTTGGATACTTTGACTTTTGGTCAAATAAGCTTAATTTTGCTTATTTTTCAGTTTAGCTTATTGGTGTGTGCAACAACTTATATTTTGTGATAGGTCTTACTTTTCTCAGCTTATTACTGATATTAGAAGTTTGCAGCTCATTTGGTTAAGCTTTTACCAGAAAACTAGCTTATTTTTCTTTTTTAGAGTGCTTATTTGCTTCTACAGCTTATTTGACTTGGCTTTTCGGAAATTTTATCATTGATTATTCTTAGATAAGCCTTTTAGAACATTTTGAAAAAAGAATAAGCTCTTGAATCAGCCTCGAACTCGAAAACGACTATTTTGTCGTTTTGTGTAGAGAGCTTTTGCTTATTTTAGGCTTATTTATTGAGCTTTTTCACAATTTCTTTTTACAATCTGCTTTAGAATCACAAGAGAAGAATGTGTGTCAATTTTCAGCTTATGGCATTAGCTTATGGCTTAATAGGCTTATTGGGCCATTAAGAAAAAGCTGAGTGTTTATTAAGTTATGATAAGCTTACTTTCAGCTTTTGGGCCATTAGAGTTTTTTGTTTAAAACCAAATTTTAATCTAGACTGGAACTTTTCAGCTTATTTGGTTGACTTTTTGCTTATTGGGCTAAAAGCCCATTAAGGTGGACTGTTTTCATTTTTAGCCCATTTAGAGGCCCATTAGGGGTATTTAGGTAATTTCACTTTTATTTTTTGATTATTTGGATTGAAATAAACTAGTTTGCAAGCTTTTAAAGTTTTTAAAATTTTTCGAATTTTTTATTATTTTTTTATTATTAAAAATTGTTTTTAGGGTTTTTAAATAGATTTAATAGGTTTTAAATTTTGGAAAAATAGTTTTTAGCTTAATTAAGTCATTTTTGAGGTTCACAAATTAAAAAAAATTTGTGTAGTCTTTTTGTTAATTTATTTGATATTTAAGGCTTTAATTAGCATTTAAATATTAAATATTAACTAATTGAAAATGTTTGAAAAAGTTTTGATTATTTGTAAACTCTAATTACATTTTTAGGAATTTTTGGTAATTGTTTAGGAATTTTTAGAGTAAAATTTTATTTTGTCACTATTCACCGTTTTACGTTTTTTACGTCTTAGTGTAATTTTCACCATAATCCGCCATTTTTTTCCCTCTTTCTTTCATCAATATTAATCTAAAATCATACAAATTAAACACACACTTTAGTCCTCCTTGGTGAACGAACTTAATTTGGGTCATTAGCATTTGATTTTCCTAAATCATCTCGCTTAATACTTACCATATATACGTTGTTTTCCTAAACACGTATTTTTACGACAACCAAAGGGGATGATGTAAAGATGTTACTGGTAAACGAGAAAGTGAATGGTGGCGTTGTTGAAGAAAATACACAGAAGATGAAGTTTCTTAGGACAAGAGTGTCTGCTGTTCAGGATTTTCCTTCATATTACCGCCTAAATGCAACTGAAACCTACTGAAGAAGGTAAAAGAATTAATAGAAGTAGTTATGCGGGGTTGAATGAGGTTATGGTGTTGGATGTGAAGGGTCAAATAAGGGTGGTAAGTGAAGTCAACTAACTTACCATAATTGCTTAAAAAGTTGTGTAACGGTGGCATTCAGGCACATATATTTCAGCTGTGTAGAAATAAAGCGTTAGATGCAATAAAAAAACAAACCACTGCGAAGGGGTTCAACTCAAGGAGAACTTTTCTTCTATCTTTTTATACATTTCTTATAGTTACCACAAAAGTTTATATGAGTACTCCTTTTACGAATGCATGTTCAGGTAGCAATCTCGGAAGAACCTCAGAATAAGACCCTCTTATTGGTGGTGCACAGCCATGGATCATATCAGATTTTCTCCGAGCTACTATTTCAGTTGTAATGCAATTCATAATAAGGTACACCTGATGTTGTAGAAAATTCGAGTTTGAGTGATTTTGCGCCTGTTTTAAATCACCAAAACTACAACCATGATTCTCTTTGTATCACAGATGTTTATCCAGTCCAGCTAAGCAATGGCAATAGTTTCTTTTTTTTAACTCTGAGGAATCTGATCGTACTGCTAGCAACAACTCATCTATGTTTTCTAATAAGATTTCAGGTAACATTTTAAATGTTTTCTACTGTTAATCTGTTCTTATATTTTATATGAGTTCTATGATTGTATCATCTTTCAGTTATTATTGTGCGTAGTATTCCAAGTCCCAAGTTTCTGCCCCTCTTGGATTTTTGGGGCCAAGCAGATCACCACCTCCGGAATTTTCATCAAATGAGAGGATACAGAGCTAATTAGCCTATCTGGTTTGTATTATGTTCATATATTCTTACGTCTAACCTATGTGTAATTTGTTTTTTCAATTTATCAGTCTCTTTCAAGCAGTTATTCTATAGGAATCAAATGTTTGAAACTTCCTCTTTACTAATAAAAATGAATCAAGCACCACCTCTTATATATAATGGTGGCGTTAGTGGCCATGAATTCATGGATCCTACAATTTTGGCTGTTGGTGGTAGAGTTCCTATGGACTTAGTACTCTAGGGATAGACATGATATCAAATTTCCATTCACGACATACTTCTTTTGAAAATGATAACAGGCTTCAACTATTGATGCAAAGATCTTTCACACAGCAAAATCACAGATATACAGATCTAGGAGAACAAACTATGCGCAACAATAGATCTCCTTACTTGCAGATGTGTAATTTCTAATAACCACGGATGTATAATAATGTCCATTGTGAGAGTTTGAACGAAGTACATAATGGAAAGGATATTGCAATCGCAGAACTGCTAGGAAACGAGAGACTTGGTAAACAAATACCGAAGTTTTGATTGTTTTATATATAATTTTTGTTAATTATTAAAAATATGAAGAAAACAAAAATTTAGAAAACCGAGTTGACTCGGACTGGTGACTCAACCGAATCGATTTAAAATTTGAGTTTCAAAACATTAGTTTTTCCATGACATGGTTCTATTGTTGGCGCAATGTTTTTATAATGACATTAAAGTTTGAGTAGCCATTTAAAACTATAACAACGATATATTCAAGCTTTGTATTTAGCATAGTATCTGAACCTATTTTTTTAATGGTCGAGTACTCGAACATAGTTACGACAATCTTGAGATACGAAGATTTCACCAAATATATTGACTTTTGAAAAAAGAATTTATCAAATATAATTCAATAAATTTTTTCTATGGTTATTAAGTCGTCGGGTTAGTAGATCGTCAAAGCACTCACACGGAAATGTTACTTACCGGAGTACTACCAATATAAACTTTTAACGTCATTTTTATTTATCCGAGAAAGTGAATTCCAATTATATGCATTTAAATATCAACCAAATTTTATTAACTACAAATAAAAAACACGAATAACAACACTATTATTGTTGACATTTTAAATATTCAAACAACAAATATTCAGATTCAAATTTGTCCCGGTATTTCTAGTTTCTTGTGTCCAAATTTGCGGTCAAAATTTTTAGTTAGGATCTGTCATAAAGTAAAAAAGCAAACATGATTCTCACCACTCACTAATACTCCTACTAATGTTATATTTGACCTAGTTTGAAATTTGAAATTGCACAGTACTCAAAGATGCTTTTTCCAAAAACTAAGTAGTCAATGCAATGTGTCAGATTATTAAAAAATATGTACTATTAGCACTTCTTTTCTATCTACTTTTTTTTATATATTTATATGTTTGATGTAGGTAAAAATACGCTTTTACGAAAAAGACGTATTATAGGCAAGTATTAATCAACACGGTTTAGGAAAACCGTGAAGACGAAAAGTGCAAGTTCGTTCTCGGTGGAGGTGTGTAAATGTGTGCCAGCTATATAAAATCAAAGTTTGGATTAGTGTCGTTTTTGGATGAGAAAGAGAGAAAAATAAAGACGATGTACGCTAAAAATTACCCTACGACGTGAAAAACGCAAAATCATAAAATCGACAAAAAATGAAAGTTCACTAAAATTAACCAAAATTTTGTCTTAAACTAAGAAAAATATAAAAAAACAAAAATGCAAACAAAAATTTTCAAAACCTTTTTAATAATTTTATATTAATTTTTAAAGTTTAATAAAAAACTAAAAATTAAATAAAATTGAAAAAGAGTGAAAATGTAAATTTTTCTTTACGTAAACCTCAAAAATATTAATTAAAACTTAAAAACTATTTTTCAAAAATTTAAAAACACTTTTTACTATTTTTTAATTAGTTTCTAAAATTTAAGACAAAATAAATGATAAAAAATAAATAAATGACGTGAAAAATAAACTTTGGTTGTAGAAAAATCCTAAATCTAATAAAGTACACAAGAAAAATATAATATAGCTAAAAACCAAATTCAATAAGCTGAAAACAGCTTATTAAGATTCGAACTTAATTATATAAGCTGAAAACACAACCCCTTAAATAAAAGCCCTAGGGAAACTTTATCAGTAAAGATCCTTGGGCATGACGTTAAGGAGTGTGTGTTGTGGTGTGTGTGGTGCAGGTTCGAGTCCTAGCCACGTTAAATTTTTTTGAAACTTTTTTTTCTTTTATAAAAACTTGTTACTTGTGATCTAAACAACACAAAAACTCAAACAAAACTTAATTAAAAACGTTTTAATCCTATAAAATGATAAAAACGTCTCTAGGTATAAAAATTGCAAAAGGCCTGAATATTAAGAAAAAGCTTGTTGTCTTATAAAAAAACAAAGAGGTCGTTCTCGGGTGACTCAGGAAAGTCACTGATGAAATTTGAGAGCTGATTTGGCTCGAATTTGTTTGATTGTTGTTGTTTGATGGAGCAAGGTGCACCCCTACACTCAGTTAAGTGTAGGGAGTCACAATAAACACTAAAACACCAAAGTCAAAACACAAAGTCACACAAGGGCCATGCCATTCAGTTACTGATGTAAAACAAACAAGAACAGGGCACTAGTGCTGATATAGATGGCACAAAAACGATTTTCAATCCACTAGAACTACCAAACTAGCTAACCAAACTTGTAACCAACAACTAACAATCCTAGGTGATAGCTATTACTAACAGACTACAAGATTATGTGGTCTAAAAATAACTAGAACAACCTAAAAGACCTACTGATTATTTCTATCAATCTTTTACCAAAATGTTTTCAAGCAAAATCTATATTACCCTACCAAACTTAAAACTAAATGCTGATAACACCTATCCCTAACCAAATAAGGTTGTTAAGACTGGTTTAAAGCCTAAGATTTAACTATCACTAGCCTTTTAACCTAATCCCAAACACCCCTTTAAATTCAGTAACCAAAGATTAACAAAGAATTTTTGAACAATAGCACTCATAACTGATTAAAAACTACTCAAACATGAATAAACAACATAAACAAACATGAAAAAACACTTGAACTAGCATATAAATAGTTACCACACAAAATCCACAAAAATTCAGTAAAATATCAAAAAAGGTTAAATAAGGGGTTCAAGCCTCTTACCAGCTGAGTGCCTTCCTTATTTCCCCTTTGGAGAGTTTATGAGTGATGTAGAAGTGTGTAGAGAGCCCTGTTGAGGTTCAATATGTGAACCAGGGTATCAATATCTTCAAACTGAAAATGAATGAAAAGAAGTGAGTGAATGTCTTGCTTTAGAACCTGCACAACACAGCAAACCACAAGACCACTTCAAGTAACAAGAGCACTTCAAGAGCTTTTGTCAGAAGCTCTTGAAGGAGCTTTTGCTACAGTAAGAAATTAGTAAATAAAAAAGGAAAGATTTTAGAAAAATCTTTGAAAAACCTTTTGATACACCAAACTTTTGAAAACTTTGTAAAATGAAAACCAAAATAGAACACAAATCTGAAAATCAAAGACAAAGGTCCACTTTCACTTTCCTTTGTCTAGGATTTGAGATTCGTGGGTCTTGAAAACATGTTCTTGCCAAAAAAAATTTGAACAAAACTTAAAACTTTCTTGATAAACTTAAACTAACTGTTTCATAAATATTAAAAGATTACACTAAGAAAAAAATAAAAGGAACTCAGTTTTTGCACGATTTAAAAAGTTTCATTTTCATTAATAATCTAAAAACTTTACAAAAACTAGAACAAAGAAATAGGTCACAGGCGACCTCTATTTATACAATCATAAAGAACTATCTAGAATGCCTTGAATAAAAAATACAATTGTGTAAACCCTAATCTGGAAATTCCCTAAAATGCCCATGGTCAAAAGTTTCGAATCTTGGTCTTCATGGCAACATGTGATGAGACAGCTTGCATTTTGATCTTGGATGTTGAATATAAACCTTTGGGACCAAGTTTTGGTGATAGCCGTTTGATTTCTGTTGAGATACTCATTTTTCTTTTTTGGGGGTGACAAGGGAAGGACCATGTGACACGTGGAGGATACTGGATGTTGTTTATGTGAGTGGGTTTTGATGAGGGTCAGGTTAATTGTTGTTCTTGAAAATATTGGTTAAAAACCCTTTGATTTGTGGTCAATTAAGTCTGGGGATTACTAGGGTTTATAGGTGGGGAAAGGGATAAATAGGGTAGTTTAATTCGTTTACGGGGTAATTGGGTTTTAAAAGGTTGTTTCCCTCACAATTTGGTTAATCAGATTATTAATAAATCTGATTTATGTAGTGGAATGTGACGTGGTAGAGAGTGGTGAGGTGGAGGAGTTTGATTGGGTGGGGTGATGATGTGGCGTGGTGTGGTTAGGTGAAAGAAGTTTCCTTGTCTGCCCCTTTTTGTCCTTGTATTCCAACTGCTTTGTCAATTCATTTTTAATCAGCCAAAACATCCATTCCTTTGTTATCAAACTTTCCTTTTTCCTGATTTGGCCACATAAAGTCTTATAAACTTGTTCCAAGGGCTTTTTATGCAATGTTTGCATTCTCCAAGGGCATAAATGATATTTTATTGAAACTTAAGGGACCCTATTGTAATATTTGAGATTTTACAAGGGTATTAAGTGACAAGTCTTCAAAGACAATCTTCAAAACTTCAAGGACTTCTTTGGAAAATCATGATTCGGGTCCGGTTCTTTGTGCGGCTTCGTTTCCCGTGTTTGTTTTTGCTTCATTCTTGTGATCTTTTGCTGATTTCACGATATCCGTACCTAAAATACACAATGAACAAACACAAGCATATTTTGGGGTATTTTAATGATATTTTAAGCGTTTTAAGCCCGATTTGGACGATGAGACTATGTATAACTGCAGTCTCATCACTCCCCATACTAAACCATTGCCGTTTCCCCACGCAATGCTAGAATTAAGTATCGTAGCACTTCTAAATTTCATTTTTATGTGACATTTATTGAAGATATAAACTTAAATAAACTACTACACGTGTTTTAGACATAATGTATTGTTTTCATCACGATTGACTTTTAGGGTCAAAGAACAAGCACGCGTGAATGCCTCATAGAGATAAGTTCGTCATCCTTGATTTTCACTTGATTCCATGATAAGCGTGTAACGAGATAATTGTTATCATAAGTTAGCAACACAATCATTACTCATGAGTGTTAATTACATACCTAGAATCCCTTATTCCTATTTGGTATCTCTTATATTTTATTTTTATCTTAATGATCACGAGGACACATCATTGACTTATTTCGATTATTTATTAAGGCTGAAAATAAAGTAGGACGATTTAATTGATAGTTAGCCGAAGGACATGATCTTTCAAAACGGCTTCTCGTAATCTCCTTAAGTTCATATCTTGGCATAACTCGTTTCACGATTTGAGA
This sequence comes from Glebionis coronaria, assembly GCA_025667525.1. NCBI lineage: Eukaryota > Viridiplantae > Streptophyta > Magnoliopsida > Asterales > Asteraceae > Glebionis > Glebionis coronaria. The sequence continues at coordinate 44,588 of JANFOE010001267.1, read as the reverse complement.
CCTTTCTCGAACCGATATTTGGCATGTGTTTCGAACTTCAAATCTTGGAAGACGTTCTTGAAATTATGGTATTCTCTTCATATATGGAATTTCTTCAAACTTGGACCACGATTTCATCATTTTTCTTCAATCTTTATTTGGGATTTTGATATACAACGATCTGCCTCCTTTTAGGACTTGGATATATTTATCCTCATACCTTGTTAGGGTCTTTTTGGATAGACTTCTCCATGATCTTTAGAGGAGTATATTGCTTCTCGTCGTGTGTCTCGATCCTTCATATTGATTTTGGAATAATGAAACTTCACATCATCTTAGATCTTTAGCAACAAAATGGAGTTCCTCATGCCTTGTTAGGGCCTTTTTGGAACTTTTCCAATCTTCGCATCTCGCTTCAATAAGTTATGCCTTGGCTATGAACTCTATTCGAACACGAGCAACTTTTAAACGATCTTGGGCTAGAAGGTAAGTAACCTTTTAAATCGTACGACCTTACTTACTGCATTTATTTAAACAAAAGCGTGGGGAGAATAAGCTAATAATTACTACACATGAGATCGTAAAAGATTACGTAACTTATAATTAACTCTATCATTTCTCGTTCTCATTTAAGGGACTTAGCCTAAAAAGTTAAGGAATCGAAGCTAAGTGCTCAACACGTACGGTCGAGTAAAAAATTACTCTTATTCTCACCATCAGAAAACCTACATTCGTGTCTTAAACAGTTATGAAAATAAGAAAATTTTTAAAATTTGGCCATTTTTAGCCTTATTTTGCAACAAAACAATAACAAAAAGATGAATATTGGATTGCGTGTTGACTTAAGCAAGGTATCTGCTCACTCCCCCCCCCCCCCCCATACTAAAACTAAACATTGTCCTCAATATTTCGAGTCTAGGGGTGAAACACCCCCATACTAGAGACGAAGTCGAATGCTTAATCTCGAGCATGGAAAGGGTAAAACGAATAACCTATAGCCGTTTATGAATTATGCTAATAAGATAATCGTTAGAACATAAAAGGATATCATCAGATATCAGAATCTCCAAAGGTAACGATCGAAGGTCGAGTGATCCATAAAACAAACACGAGAGGCTTCAATGATGACGATGAACCTAATGAATCACAATCACAAACAACCGCAAAACAAAGGTTGGAAGAGCACAAGTCCCCTTGTTACACTATTAGAAAGCAATAATATTTACAAGGATAGGTATGACAATCCCCCACGAGGCACCTTGTTTTTTATAACCGAGTCAAAAGCTCGACTCGAATCCCCATAAATGTGATCATTTAGGGATAATCATGGTTTGGTCATTTTTGGTGGGGCTTACATTATAAACAATGCCCAAAAGTACATGGACTACTCTAAAAACCCGATATACGTATACCGGGGTCAAAGATAGCGTCCTCATTTTCGGATGAAAGACGAAACAACGCTACTTCAACCGATAGTGGAACCTCAAAGAGGTTAAAGAAAAGAGATGAGAAGTAGAAAGGTGGGGCAATGGGTAAGACAAAATCATGAGCTACTCGAGGTAGACTCACACCAAGCAAATAGACAATATTTCCATTTATTTCATCAGTGGAAGACCGAGATTTCCCTTTACAAGCAATTCCGGGATCGAATATCTCGGCCTCGGTGGAGAAATGTGAGTGAACATAAGGGGCTTCCCCCATACTAAAACCACACCAACCATCGTCAAAAGGAGTAGACGAGATGGTAGCACTTAAAACACGATGTGATGATGGAGTTAGACATGTAGAAAAATCTTTTAAATCACTTTTAAAATCTTTTCCTTTTTCATCGTTTAAAAACTCCTTATGAAAACCCGATTTTATGATGTCGAAAATATTTGGCGTTTCAAACTCAACATTAGTCACGCTAAAAATCCTCACATTTAAGTCGCGGTTAGGGGGTGGTGGATTGTATAAGTTCTCAAAACGTCGATCAACAAAGAACACCGCCCCCTCGGGGTCAATATATTCGTCATCCTCATGATCATGCATCTCATCGATTTCTTCGTCATAGATAGGCTTGTCAAACCACGGTTTGGCATTCCCCTCTTTGATGATTTTAGAAACTCTCGAAGAGATCACGATCAAGCATGAAACCATCATTCTTTTGTGGGGATCATTGATAAGTTAGATCCTCACGAATGTGGTAAACGTCATTCTCAAATGAGGAGTGTTTATAAGGTAACTCCTCTAGAATGGGACTTGTGTCTATAGCGAGAAATTCATCGACCTCCTTAAAGAATTCTTCATCCTCACAATTGTGAAACGAAGGAGGATCGATGATATGGTCGTCAACGTTCTTGAATTCATCATCAAATATGGGATTATGATGAAAAATAGTTTCGTATACGGAATTCGAGTACGTTGTGAAAGTGTCGTCATTCTCATCATCATAATAAATTTCTGACATGAGATCGTCCTCTTCATTTGAAGATTTAACAGTGGGTAAATCCTCGAAGATAGATGGCGGATTAGCAAGTATATGCTCGATCTCGGCAAAATCACCATCGTCATCAAAGAAAGTGTTGATGTGAGCAAGTTCTCGAGCGGATTTCTCGAGAGTCACAACCATGGTCTAACAAGCCCTTGGGCTATGCTTAGGTGACATTTCTATGATGGGTGAGATTGCATTGGGTTGGGCCGCTTCCTTAGCCTTAATAGATTTAGGGCTAGGAGTGGGAGGCACTTCAATGGGCTTAGAAGTATGGGCCTCAAAGTAATGGTCCTTCGAAGGTGGTGAAGACGAGCCAATTTTGGTCATTGTCGTGATGGCGCTAACATCACCCTTCGAAATTGATTGTTCACTTCTTTCGCCAAATATATCTCAAAGTGATTTTTCATCCATAAATCTACGAATACCCTTTTGAATTAGGTAAACGTATTCTTTATCATTAAAGTCATCATCCTTAATACCGTTCATTTTAATTCTTTCAAAACATGCATCAAGCCTCATATTTTCCGCTAAAGTTAACATTATGAAATCACTAGAATTTGAAACATCGGGTTTTGAAACCTCGATTTTATCATTGATCATTTAAAACTTGGGATTTATTTGCGAAAAAGTCCATTCGTTCCTCCCCATATCTCATAGTTAATCTTCCCTCGTGGACGTCGATTACGGCTCGAGCCATCGATAGAAATGGTCGACCTAAAATAATGGGACATTTAGAGTCACATTCGTAATCGGAAATGAAGAAATCCGCGAGAAAAACAAACTTTCCAATCCTAACATAGACATCCTCGGCTATCCCAGTTGGTATTAAAGGCGTACAATTTGCTAGCTCGATAGTCATGTTCGTGGGGGTAAGTCTAGGCAATCTCATCAATTCCCAAAGAGAATGAGGCATGAGATTGATGCTGGCACCTAAATCGGCAAGGGCTAAACATCCCTCAATCTCGGAAAAATTACAAAGTAGGAGAAATTGGCCCGGATCATCTTCCTTTCTCGGCATATGCCTTTTTGGTTTTTTAAGAAGGATCGAAGCACAAGTTTCTTCAAGGGTTACTTTGGTAAGGTCGACAAAGCTCTCTTTTTGAACCGTGGATGGAATTCGAGGTACACGAGGGTGTGCACTCTTTTCCTTTAGAACAAGAAGGCGTCTTAGAAGTCGAGGGTTGAGAAGAAGTAACAACTCTAAATCCATCAAGGGTAGGGGTAGTCACACGACTTTTCTCACGAGACGAGGCGGTTTTACATTGTTCCTTCGGATTTGGTACGGTGTTACTAGGTAACGTACTCTAAGACGAACTCGCTTGATTGCTCAAAATTGCCGAAAACATCTTTTTAATCTCACTTTGACCTTGTTCAATTTTATTATTTTTCCCTTTCAAAGTGTTGGAAAATTCGTTTTTCAAAGAACCAATTTGTCCCTCTAATCGTCTCATATTAGCTTCATTCGTTTTCATATATTCTTGAAAATTGTTTGACGAACTATTTTTATTAGAATTAAAGTTCCCTTGGTTTGGATTGTTTCTTTGAAAATTCCGTTGATTACCACTCGGAAAATTGATTCCTTGATTAGCGTTGTTTTGAAAGCTCGAGTTTTGATTGTTGTTGTTAAAATCTATATTTTGCCAATTCAAATTCCGACCTTGATTATAATCATCACGATTTCCTTGTTGATTTTGAAAATAGTTTCCACGATTATAATTATTGCCTTGATAATTTCCTTATGATGGACCCGCGTTATTTTGATTATGAAAATTGTTGTTTCCATTTAACGCGTTTACACTTGACGTTTGGCCATCCGTAGCCGCACCTTCATAATAATTATGAGGTCCACCACACAACGTACACGATGCCTCAACCGCTTTCACCGTAGTGGGAGCGTCTTTCTTTTGCATTTCGATGAGAAAAAAACGTGAACACATTCGTCAACTTATCGACTTTCGCATCAACCCTCTCAATGTCGCGATTAGAATTACTAACATTAGCGACATTGGCAACACTCGTGCGTTGCGGAGTTGGTAGACCTTGGATCGATTTTCGATAATCATTAAAGCGTCTTTCGGAGTTTTATACAAAAAGTTGCCACCGGCGGCGAAATTCAACGAATCTTGTTCTTGAAAACTGAGACCGTTGTAAAACGTGTCGATTTGGTGTAACTCGGAAAATCCATGGTGAGGACATTGCCTAAGCAACTCCTTAAAACGATCCCACACGTCTCTAAATGATTCTTTCAGTTTTTGCTCAAATCTCGTAATATCGTTTTTAAAAAACGTCGTCTTAGACGGCGGGAAAAAATGATTAACGAACTTGGAAACGAGATCCTTCCACGTAATTATGAAATTAGGTGGCTCTTTCTCGTACCAATCCTTGGCGGCACCCTCGAGCGAGTACGGAAAAAGCATAAGCTTGACGACATCGGCGTCGACATTCTTAAACTTGCTCGTGGCCAAAAGACGATCAAATTTTTGAATGTGATCGTGAGGATTATCCGCCTCAGGACCTCGAAACTTTGTAGCTTGTATCAACGAAAGCATTCCGCTCTTAATCTCAAAATTCTCCGCTTCAATAGCGGGAATTACGATCGCGTCTCCATAACCCTCGGTGGGTGCTTGGAGCAATTCATCATCGAACGATTGTCGGCCATCTCGTCTATGGTCTCTTCAACAACGATATTAGGAACGTCGGTTTCTAAATCTCGTCTACGTCGTTGATTCCTTATATTTCGATTGCGTCGATTCGAAGCGTCGCTAGAATTAGAGTAATACTTCGATCGAGTGCGCATGCACTAAGCGTAGAATAGGGGGTAGCAAAGAAGATTCTTTTTGCAGTTTTTTGATTTTTCAATTTTTTTGGTTTTTGATTGTTTTTAATTTTTTTGGATTTTGGTGTAATACGTAGACTCAAATCTATAAATATCTCCTCGAATCAATTTCTCGATTAAAGGAGCCTCAAGGAATGAAAACGATCACGTGGAGTGAACGCCTTCGATGACTTTAGAACGTTGGTGGAACACCAAAACGTTCAAGAAGGTTTAATCTTGTAAACAAGAAAATATATATTCGTAGATAATACTTCGGCGGCAAACCCTCGATTAGCCCTCTTTCTCAAAACACGCACAAGCAAGCGGGGGAAACGAGGCAGCGCTAAGCACTTAAGAGCCTTTTTCCCTTAGATCGTGAAATACAACCGCCTTATACCCACCTTATAGTTTGTGTTAATCAAAAATTAAGCCTCGCGAAAGTATTTATCTATTTTGCCTTTAAACTTTTTCTTTAGATTCGAATACAATATTGAGTGATGAAATCCTAATTAAGGTTGCGTTTTCACGCTTTTGGAGATATTGTATATTAATTGTGATACGTAGTACAATATATTAATAATAGTTACAAAGAAAACGAAAACCAATATATCTACAATATAGTAAAATGATTGTTTTGTGTTTAATTTAGGAAAATAAAACACGATTTATTTGGATACTATAATATAATAGAGAAAACAACAAAAATGAGTATGTACGATATTTACGCTTTCCAAAAATTGAAAAGCAAAAACGCACTACTCACACAAACACGATAATAATAATGGAAACTCAAAAACACCTCCCCGGTAGCGGCGCCAAAATTGATGTAGGTAAAAATACGCTTATAGGAAAAAGACGTATTATAGGCAAGTATTAATCGACACGGTTTAGGAAAACCGTGAAGACAAAAAGTGCAAGTTCGTTCTCGGCGGAGGTGTGTAAATGTGTGCCAGTTATATAAAATCAAAGTTTGGATTAGTGTCGTTTTTAGATGAGAAAGACTGAAAAATAAAGACGATGTACGCTAAAAATTACCCTACGATGTGAAAAAAGCAAAATCGTAAAATCGATAAAAAATGAAAGTTCACTAAAATTAACCAAAATTTTATCATAAACTCAGAAAAATATAAATAAAACAAAAATGCAAACAAAAATTTTCAAAACCTTTTTAATAATTTTATACTAATTTTTATATTTTAATAAAAAACTTATTAAATAAAATTGAAAAAGAGTGAAATGCAAATTTTTCTTTATGTAAACCTCAAAAATATTAATTAAAACTTCAAAACTATTTTTCAAAAATTTAAAAATACTTTTTTCTTTGTTTAATTACTTTCTAAAATTTAAGACAAAATAAATGATAAAAAAAAATAAATGACGTGAAAATAAACTTTTGCTGTAGAAAAATCCTAAATCTAATAAAGTACACAAGAAAAATGTAAAATAGCTAAAAACTAAACTCAATAAGCTAAAAACAGCTTATTAAGATTCGAACTTAATTTTATAAGCTGAAAACACAACCCCTTAAATAAAAGCCCTAGGGAAACTTTATCATTAAAGACCCTAGGGCATGACGGTAAGGAGTGTGTGTTGTAGTGTGTGTGGCGCAGGTTCGAGTCCTGGCCACGTTAAATTTTTTTTGAAACATTTTTTTTCCTTTATAAAAACTTGTTACTGGTGATTTAAACAACACAAAAACTCAAACAAAACTTAATTAAAAACGTTTTAATCCTACAAAATGATAAAAAAAACGTGCCGAGGTATAAAAATTGCAACATGCCTGAATGTTAAGAGAAAGCTTGTTGTCCGATAAAAAAACAAAGTGTTCGTTCTCGGGTGACTCAGGAAAGTCACTAATGAAATTTGAGAGCTGATTTGGCTCGAATCTGTTTAATTGTTGTTGTTTGATGGAACAAGGGGCACCCCTACACTCAGTTGAGTCTAGGGAGTCACAATAAACACTAAAACACCCAAGTCAAAACACAAAGTCACACAAGGGCATGCAATTCAGTTACTGATGTAAAACAAACAAGAACAGGGCACTAGTGCTGATATAGATGGCACAAAAATGATTTTTAATCCACTAGAACTACCAAACTAGCTAACCAAACTTGCAACCAACAACTAACAATCCTAGGTGATAGCTATTACTAACAGACTACAAGATTATGTGGTATAAAAATAACTAGAACAACCTAAAAGTCCTACTGATTATTTCTATCAGTCTTTTACCAAAATGTTTCAAGCAAAATCTATATTACCCTACCAAACTTAAAACTAAATGCTGATAACACCTATCCCTAACCAAATGAGGCTGTTAAGACTGATTTAAAGCCTAAGATTTATCTATCACTAGACTTTTAACCTAATCCCAAACACCCCTTTAAATTCAGTAACCAAAGATTAACAAAGAATTTTTGAACAATAGCACTCAAAACTGATTAAAAACTACTCAAACATGAATAAACAACATAAACAAACATGAACAAAAACTTGGACTAGCATATAAACAGTTACCACACAAAATCCACAAAAAATTAGTAAACTATCAAAAAAGGTTGAATAAGGGGTTCAAGCCTTTTACCAGCTGAGTGCTTTCCTTATTTCCCCTTTGGAGAGCTTATGAGTGACGTAGAAGTGTGTAGAGAGCCCTGTTGAGGTTCAATATGTGAACCAGGGTATCAATATCTTCAAACTGAAAATGAATGAAAAGAAGTGAGTGAATGTCTTGCTTTGGAACCTGCACAACACAACAAACCACAAGACCACTTCAAGTAACAAGAGTACTTCAAGAGCTTTTGTCAGAAGCTCTTGAAGGAGCTTTTGCTACAGTAAGAAATCAGTAAATAAAAAAGGAAAGATTTTAGAAAAATCTTTGAAAAACCTTTTGATACACCAATCTTTTGAAAACTTTGAAAAGTGAAAACCAAAATAGAACACAAATCTGAAAATCAAAGACAAAGGTCCACTTTTACTTTCCATTGTCTAGGATTTGAGATTTGTGGGTCTTGAAAACATATTCTTGCCAAAAAATTTTGAACAAAACTTAAAACTTTCTTGATAAACTTAAACTAACAGTTGCATAAATATTAAAAGATTACACTAAGAAAACAATAAAAGGAACTCAGTTTCTGCACGATTTAAAAAGTTTCATTTTCATTAATAATTTAAAAGCTTTACAAAAACTGGAACACAGAAATAGGGTCATAGGCGACCTCTATTTATACAATCATAAAGAACTATCTAGAATGCCTTGAATAAAAATACAATTGCGTAAACCTTAATCTAGAAATTCCCTAAAATGCCCATCGTTAAAAGTTTTGAATCTTGGTCTTCATGGCAACATGTGATGAGACAGCTTGCATTTTGATCTTGGACGTTGAATATAAACTTTTGAGGCCAAGTTTTTGTGATAGCCGTTTGAATTCTGTTGAGATGCTCATTTTTCTATTTTAGGGGTGACAGGGGAAGGACCATGTGACATGTGGAGGCTATTGGAGGGTATTTATGTGAGTGGCTTTTGATGAGGGCGAGATTAATTTTTGTTCTGGAAAAGATGGGTTAAAAACCCTTTGATTTGTGGTCAATTAAGTCTGGGGATTACTAGGGTTTATAGGTGGGGAAAGGGATAGACAGGGTAGTTTAATTCGTTTAGGTGGTAATTGTGTTTTAAAAAGGTTGTTTCCCTCACAATTTGGTTAATCAGGTTATTAATAAATCTGATTTGTGTAGTGGAATGTGAAGTGGTAGGGAGTGGTGAGGTGGAGGAGTTTGATTGGGTGGGGTGATGATGTGGCATGGTGTGGTTAGGTGAAAGAAGTTTTCATGTCTGCCCCTTTTGGTCCGTGTATTCCAATTGCTTTGTCAATTCTGTTTTAATCAGCCAAAACATCCATTCCTTTGTTATCAAACTTTCCTTATTCCTTATTTGGCCACAAAAAGTCTTATAAACTTGTTCCAATGGCTTTTTATGCAATGTTTGCATTCTCCAAGGGCATAAATGATATTTTCTTGAAACTTAAGGGACCCTATTGTAATATTTGATATTTTACAAGGGTATTAAGTGACAAGTCTTCAAAATTTGAGGGACCAATCTTGACAATCTTCAAAACTTCAAGGACTTCTTTGGAAAATCATGATTCGGGTCCGGTTCTTTATGCGGCTTCATTTCCCGTGTTTGTTTTTGCTTCATTCTTGTGATCTTTTGTTGATTTCACGATATCCGTACCTAAAATACACAATGAACAAACACAAGCATATTTTGGGGTATTTTAATGATATTTTAAGCGTTTTAACCCCGATTTAGACGATGAGACTATGTATAATTACAGTCTCATCACTCCCCCATACTAAACCATTGCCGTGTCCCCACGCAATGCTAGAATTAAGTATCGTAGCACTTCCAAAATTCATTTTTATGTGACATTTATTGAAGATATCAACTTAAATAAACTACTACACGTGTTTTAGACATAATGTATTGTTTTCATCACGATTAAGTGACTTTTAGGGTCAAAGAACAAGAACACATGAATGCCACATAGAGATAAGTTTGTCATCCTTGATTTTCACTCGATTCTATGCTAAGCGCGTAACGAGATCATTGTTACCATAAGTTAGCAACACAATCATTACTCATGAGTGTTAATTACATACCTAGACTACCTTATTCCTAATTGGTATCTCTTATATTTTAAATTTTTGTCTTAATGATCACGAGGATACATCAATGACTTATTTCAGTAATTTATTAAGGCCGAAAGAAAAGTAGGACGATTTAATTGATAGTTAGCCGAAGGACACGATCTTTTAAAACGGCTTCTCGTAATCTCCTTAAGTTCATATCTTGGCATAACTCGTTTCACGATTTGAGACCTTTCTCGGACCGATATTTGGCATGTGGTTCGAACTTCAAATCTTGGAAGACGTTCTTGAAATTATGGTCTTCTCTTCATATATGGAATTTCTTCAAACTTGGACCACGACTTCATCATTTTTCTTCAATCTTTATTTGGGATTTTGATATACAACGATCTGCCTCCTTTTAGGACTTGAATATATTTATCCTCATACCTTGTTAGGGTCTTTTTGGATAGACTTCTCCATGATCTTTAGGGGAGTATATTGCTTCTCGTCGGGTGTCTCGATCCTTCATATTGATTTTGGAATAATGATACTTCACATCATCTTGGATCTTTAGAAACAAAATGGAGTTCCTCATGCCTTGTTAGGGCCTTTTTGGAACTTTGCCAATCTTCGCATCCCGCTTCAATAAGTTATGCCTTGGCTATGAACTCTATTCGAACACGAGCAACTTTTAAACGATCTTGGGCTAGAAGCTAAGTAACCTTTTAAATCGTACAACCTTACTTATTGCATTTATTTAAACAAAAGCGTGGGGAGAATAAGCTAATAATTACTACACATGAGATCATGAAAGATTACGTAACTTATAATAAACTCTATCATTTCTCGTCCTCATTTAAGAGACTTAGCCTAAAAAGTTAAGGAATCGAAGCTAAGTGCTCAACACACACAATCGAATCAAAAACTACTCTTATTCTCAGCATCGGAAAACCTACATTCGTGTCTTAAACACTTATGAAAATAAGAAAAAATTTAAAATTTGGCCATTTTTAGCCTTATTTGGCAACAAAACGATAACAAAAAGATGAATATTGGATTGCATGTTGACTTAAGAAAGGTGAAGTATCTACTCACCCCCCATACTAAAACTAAACATTGTCCTCAATGTTTCGAGTCTAGGGGTGAAACACCCCATACTAGAGACAAAGTCGAATGCTTAATCTCGAGCATGGAAAGGGTAAAACGAATAACCTATAGCCGTTTATGAATTATGCTAATAAGATAATCGTTAGAACATAAAAGGATATCATCGGATATCAGGATATCCAAAGGCAACGATCGAAGCTCAAGTGATCCGTAAAACGAACACGAGAGGCTTCAATGATGACGATGAACCTAATGAATCACAATCACAAACAACCACGGAACAAAGGTTGGAAGAGCACAAGTCCCCTCGTTACACTATTAGAAAGCAATAATATTTACAACGATAGGCATGAGAATCCCCCACGAGGCACCTTGTTTTTGATAACCGAGTCAAAATCTCGACTTGAATCCCCAAAAATGTGATCATTTAGGGATAATCATGGCTTGGTCATTTTTGATGGGCTTACATGATAAACAATTCCGAAAAGTACATGGAGTACTCTAAAAACCCGATATATGTATACCGGGGTCAAAGATAGCGTCCTCGTTTTCGGATGAAAGACAAAACAACGCTACTTAAACCGATAGTGGAACCTCAAAGAGGTTAAATAAAAGAGATGGGAAGTAGAAAGGTGGGGCAATGGGTAAGACAAAATCATGAGCTACTCGAGGTAGAATCACACCAAGCAAATAGATAATATTTCCATTTATTGCATCGGTGGAAGACCGATATTTCCCTTTACAAGCAATTCCGGGATCGAATATCTCGTCCTCAGTGGAGAAATGTGTGGGAACATAAGGGGCTTCCCCCACACTAAAACCACACCAACCGTCGTCAAAAGGAGTAGACGAGGTGGTAGCACACAAAACACGATGTGATGACGGAGTTAGACATGTAGAAAAATCTTTTAAAATCTTTTTCCTTTTTCATCGTTTAAAAAATCCTTATGAAAACCCGATTTTATGATGTCGAAAATATTTGGCGTTTCAAACTCAACATTAGTCAAGATAAAATCCTCACATTTAAGTCGTGGTTAGGGGGTGGTGGATTGTATAGGTTCTCAAAACGTCGATCAACAAAGAACACCGCCCCCTCGGGGTCAACATATTCGTCATCCTCATAATCATGCATCTCATCAATTTCTTCGTCATAGATAGGCTTGTCAAACCACGGTTTTTCATTCCCCTCTTTGATGATTTTAGAAACTCTCTCGAAGAGATCACGATCAAGCACGAAACCATCATTCTTTTGTGGGGATCGTTGATAACTTAGATCCTCGCGAATGTGGTAAACGTCATTCTCAAATGAGGAGTGTTTATAAGGTAACTCCTCGAGAATGGGACTTGTGTCTATAGCGAGAAATTCATCGACCTCCTTAAAGAATTCTTCATCCTCACAATTATGAAACGAAGGAGGATCGATGATATGGTCGTCAACGTTCTCGAATTCATCATCAAAAATGGGATTATGATGAAAAATAGGTTCGTATACGGAATTCGAGTACGTTGTGAAAGTGTCGTCATTCTCATCATCATAAGAAATTTCCGACATGAGATCGTCCTCTTCATTTGAAGATTTATCAAAGGGTAAATCCTCAAAGATGGATGGCGGATTAGCAAGTATATGCTCGATGTGAGCAAGTTCTCGAGCCGATTTCTCATGAGTCACAACCATGGTCTTACAAGCCCTTGGGCTATACTTTGGTGACATTTCTATGATGGGTGAGATTGCATTGGGTTGGGCCGCTTCCTTAGCCTTAATGGATTTGGGGCTAGGAGTGGGAGGCACTTCAATGGGCTTAGAAGTATGGGCCTCAAAGTAATGGTCCTTCGAAGGTGGTGAAGACGAGCCCATTTTGGTCATTGTCGTGATGGCGCTAACGTCACCCTTCGGAATTGGTTGTTCACTTATTTCGCCAAATATATCCCAAAGTGATTTTTCATCCATAAATCTACGAATACCCTTTTGAATTAGGTAAACGTATTCTTTATCATTAAAGTCATCATCCTTAAAACTGTTCATTTTAATTCTTTCAAAACATGCATCAAGCCTCATATTTTCCGCTAAAGTAAACATTTTGAAATCATTAGAATTTGAAACATCTGGTTTTAAAACCTCGGTTTTATCATGATCATTTGAAACTTGGGATTTATTTGCGAAAAAGTCCATTCGTTCCTCTCCATATCTCATAGTTAATCTTCCTCGTGGACGTCGATTACGGCTCGAGCCGTCGATAAAAATGGTCGACCTAAAATAATGGGACATTTAGGGTCACACTCGTAATCGGAAATGACGAAATCCGCTGGAAAAACAACTTTCCAGTCCTAACATAGACATCCTCGGCTAGGCCAATTGGTATTAAAGGCGTACAATTTGCTAGCTCGATAGTAATGTTCGTGGGGGTAAGTCTAGGCAATCTCATCAATTTACAAAGAGAATGAGGCATGAGATTGATACTAGCACCTAAATCGGCAAGAGCTAAACATCCCTTAATCTCGGAAAAATCACAAGGTAGGAGAAATTGACCCGGATCCTCTTCCTTTCTCCGCATATGCCTTTTGGGTTTTTTAAGAAGGATCGAAGCACAAGTTTCTTCAAGGGTTACTTTGGTAAGGTCGACAAAGCTCTCTTTTTGAACCGTGGATGGAATTCGAGGTACACGAGGGTGTGCACTCTTTTCCTTGGTCGCCACGTTCACCCCATCGACTTTAGAACAAGAAGGCGTCTTAGAAGTCTAGGGTTGATAAGAAGGAACAACTCCAAATCCATCAAGGGTAGGGGTAATCACACGACTTTTCTCACGAGACGAGGCGACTTTACATTGTTTCTTCGGATTTGGTACGGTGTTACTAGATAACGTACTCGAAGACGAACTCGCTTGATTGCTCATAATTGCCGAAAACATCTTTTTAATCTCACTTTGACCTTGTTCAATTTTATTATTTTGCCCTTTCAAAGTGTTGGAAAGTTCGTTTTTCAAAGTAGCAATTTGTCCCTCTAATCGTCTCATATTAGCTTCATTCGTTTTTATATATTCTTGAAAATCGTTTGACAAATTATTTTGATTAGAATTAAAGTTCCCTTGGTTTTGATTGTTTCTTTGAAAATTCCCTTGATTACCACTCGAAAAATTGTTTCCTTGATTAGCGTTGTTTTGAAAGCTCGAGTTTTGATCGTTGTTGTTAAAATCTTGATTTTGCGAATTCAAATTCCGACCTTGATTATAATCACCTCGATTTCCTTGTTGATTTTGAAAATTGTTTCCACGATTATAGTTATTGCCTCGATAATTTCCTTGTGATGGACCCGCGTTATTTTGATTTTGAAAATTGTTGTTTCCATTTAACGCGTTTACACTTGACGTTTGGCCATCCGTAGCCACACACTCGTAATAATTATGAGGTCCACCACACAACGTACACGATGCCTCAACCGCTTTCACCGTAGCGGGAGCGTCTTTATTTTGCATTTCGATGAGAAAAGACGTGAACACATTCGTCAACTTATCGACTTTCGCATCAACCCTCTCAATGTCGCGATTAGAATTACTAACATTGGCGACATTGGGAAAAATCGTTGCGTTGTGGAGTTGGTAGACCTTGGATCGATTTTCGATAATCATTAAAGCATCTTTCGGAGTTTTACACAAAAAGTTGCCTCCGGCGGCGGAATTCAATGAATCTTGTTCTTGAAAACTAAGACCATTGTAAAATGTGTCGATTTGGTGTAACTCGTAAAATCCATGGCGAGGACATTGCCTAAGCAATTCCTTAAAACGGTCCCACGCGTCTCTAAATGATTCATTCGGTTTTTTCTCAAATCTCGTAATCTCGTTTTTAATAAACGTCGTCTTAGACGGTGGGAAAAAATGATTAAAGAACTTGGAAACGAGATCCTTCCACGTAATTATGGAATTAGGTGGCTCTTCTTTGTACCAATCCTTGGTGGCACCATCGAGCGAGTACGTAAAAAGCATAAGCTTGACGACATCGGCGTCGACATTCATAAACTTGCTCGTGGCCAAAAGACGATCAGATTTTCGAATGTGATCGTGAGGATTATCCGCCTCACGACCTCGAAACTTTTTAGCTTGTATCAACGAAAGCATTCCGCTCTTAATCTCAAAATTCTCCGCTTCGATAGCGAGAATTACGATCGCGTCTCCATAACCCTTGGTGGGTGCTTGGAACAATTCCATCATCGAATGATTGTCGCCCATCTCGTCTATGGTCTCTTCAACAACGATATTTGGAACTTCGGTTCTAAATCTCATCTACATCGTCGATTCCTTCGATTTAGATTGCGTCGATTCGAAGCGTCGCTAGAATTAGAGTAATCCTTCGATCGAGTGCGCATGCACTAAGCGTAGAATGGGGGTAGCAAAGAAGATTCTTTTTACGGTTTTTCGATTTTTCAATTTTTTTGGTTTTTGATTGTGTTTTAATTTTTTTGGATTTTAGTGTATTACGTAGACTCAAATCTACAAATCTCTCCTCGAATCAATTTCTCAATTAAAGGAGCATCAAGGAATGAAAACAATCACGTGGAGTGAACGCCTTCGATGAATTTAGTACGTTTATGGAACACCAAAACGTTCAAGAGGGTTTAATCTTGAAAACAAGCAAATATATATACGTAGATAATACTTCGGCGACAAACCCTCGATTAGCCCTCTTTCTCAAAACACGCACAAGTAAGCGTGGGAAACGAGGCGACGCTAAGCACTTAAGAGCCTTTTTCCCTTAGGTCGTGAAATACAACCGCCTTATACCCACCTTATAGTTTGTGTTAATCAAAATTAAGTCTCACGAAAGTATTTATATATTTTTCCTTTAAACTTTCGCTTTAGATTCGAATACAATAATTGAGTGATGAAATCCCAATTAAGGTTGCGTTTTCACGCTTTTGGAGATACTGTATATTTATTGTGATACGTAGTACAATATATTAATAATATTCACAAAGAAAACGAAAACCAATATATCTACAATATAGTAAAATGATTGTTTTGTGTTTAATTTAGGAAAATTAAACACGATTTATTTGGATACTATAATATAGTAGAGAAAATAACAAAAATGAGTATATACGATATTTACGCTTTCCAAAAATTGAAAAGCAAAAACGCACTACTCGCCAAAATTGATGTTGGTAAAAATACACTTTTAGGAAAAAGACGTATTCTAGGCAAGTGTTAATCGACACGGTTTAGGAAAACCGTGAAGACGAAAAGTGCAAGTTCGTTCTCGGCAGAGGTGTGTAAATGTGTGCCAATTATATAAAATCAAAGTTTGGATTAGTGTCATTTTTGGATGAGAAAGAGAGAAAAATAAAGACGATGTACGCTAAATATTACCCTACAACGTGAAAAACGCAAAATCGTAAAATCGACAAAAAATGAAAGTTTACTAAAATTAACCAAAATTTTATCTTAAACTAAGAAAAATATAAATAAAACAAAAAAGCAAACAAAAAATTTCAAAACCTTTTTAATAGTTTTATATTAATTTTTAAAGTTTAATAAAAAACTAAAAATTAAATAAAATTGAAAAAGAGTGAAAATATAAATTTTTATTTATGTAAACCTCAAAAATATTAATTACTACTAAAAAACTATTTTTCAAAAATTTAAAAACACTTTTTACTATTTTTAATTACTTTCTAAAATTTAAGACAAAATAAATGATAATAAAAATAAATCACGTGAAAAATAAACTTTTGTTGTAGAAAAATCCTAAATCTAATAAAGTACACAAGAAAAATGTAAAATAGCTAAAAACCAAACTCAATAAGCTGAAAACAGCTTATTAAGATTCGAACTTAATTATATAAGCTGAAAACACAACCCCTTAAATAAAAGCCCTAGGGAAACTTTAATAGTAAAGACCCTAGGGCATGACGGTAAGGAGTGTGTGTTGTGGTGTGTGTGGCGCAGGTTCGAGTCCTGGCCACGTTAAATTTTTTTGAAACTTTTTTTTCTTTTATAAAAACATGTTACTAGTGATCTAAACAACACAAAAACTCAAACAAAACTTAATTAAAAACGTTTTAATCCTACAAAATGATAAAAAAAACGTGCCCAGGTATAAAAAATTGTAACAGACCTGAATATTAAGAAAAATCTTGTTGTCCGATAAAAAAACAAATGGGTCGTTCTCGGGTGACTCAGGAAAGTCACTGATGAAATTTGAGAGCTGATTTGGCTTGAATCTGTTTGATTGTTGTTGTTTGATGGAACAAGGGGCACCCTTACACTCAGTTGAGTGTAGGGAGTCACAATAAACACTAAAACACCCAAGTCAAAACATAAAGTCACAACAAGGGCCATGCAATTCAGTTACTGATATAAAACAAACAAGAACAGGGCACTAGTGCTGATATAGATGGCACAAAAATGATTTTCAATCCACTAGAACTACCAAACTAGCTAACCAAACTTGCAACCAACAACTAACAATCCTAGGTGATAGCTATTACTAACATATATATATATATATATATATATATATATATATATATATATATATATATATATATATATATATATATATATATATATATAATTTAGATAAAATGGTGTCGGTGCTTAAAGTTGTTAAAATAAGAAGCAATAAAAAATGGCTAATTGTCACATTATTGATTAGTTTTGGTTCGTTTATGAGTTCTTGGTTCGTGTACGAGTATTCTTGGAACTTTTAGTTCGTGTACGAGTAGTCGGTTCACGATTTTTAATATTACTAGTTTCTCGTGTATCAGTTGTGTCTCATAGTTTAACAATTTATTGTCAACTCTAATGTAATTTTTGATAATGTATCACTTAATTTTCGAATAAAATGATTATTTATGTTAATAATATTTTGTGAAGCAAAACTATGTATCATATGTATCAGTTGTAAATTTTAACGTATAAAATTTTTAGTGGTTTTATATCAAATTTTTATGTATAATATTTATTATTTTGTGTCTAATCTTAAATAAATCACATGTTAATTGATAAAATCAATGGTTATTATGAATTTTTATTTTAACAACTTTAAGGTACTACACTACAATAACCTAACTCAAATATATATATATATATATATATATATATATATATATATATATATATATATATATATATATATATATATATATATATATATATATATATATATATATATATATATATATATATATATATATATATATATATATATATATATATATATATATATATATATATATATATATATATATATATATATATATATATATATATATATATATATATATATATATATATATATATATATATATATATATATATATATATATATATATATATATATATATATATATATATATATATATATATATATATATATATATATATATATATATATATATATATATATATATATATATATATATATATATATATATATATATATATATATATATATATATATATATATATATATATATATATATATATAGAGAGAGAGAGAGAGAGAGAGAGAGAGAGAATAGGGATCTTGTAAGAAGAAAAAATAAAATGAGAAGAATAAGAAGAAATCCTGACCACAAATTCCACAAAGGAAGGAGAATTTTAAGGGGAGATGCATCTGACTTTGTAGGTGCATCTGAAATGTGTGGCTGTGGTTTCTTCTCATTCTTCTTATTTTATTTAATCTTCTTATTTGATCCTAACTCTATATATATATATATATATATATATATATATATATATATATATATATATATATATATATATATATATATATATATATATATATATATATATATATATATATATATATATATATATATATATATATATATATATATATATATATATATATATATACTAGGCGAGTACCCGCGCATAGCGACGGAAATTGCCTAGCGACAGATAATTAACGACATCCGAGAATCCTGATAAGATCGATTTGTAATTGAAAATGATTGTAACATGCAATAATCCGAATAAAAATATATCAAATAACATATAAGTTTTTTTAATCAAAATGAAAATAAAACGTTACACCAGTTATGTGAAAATAACTTATAACAGACAGTCTTGATATAAAACCACTATTGCGATTTCGAGTTACCAACAATTTTATATCTGTAATTTAACAATTTTCATTTATAGTAGTTATTATATTCTTTCAATGGTTATTAACATTTAAAGATCATTCAGTAAATTCCCTTCAATCCTACGGTAAGTATTTGCTTGTTTCTTGAAAAAGCTTCCAAGTCGCAATATGCCGCTCTTTTGTCAATGGAGCTCCTACAACTCACCATACGCCATAGTTACCAAATAGAGCCTGCGGCAGCTATATCCAGTTTTGATCAAGTATTGACGGCGAATAATTTTTTCGACGACATGGTTGCGTTATGGAAATGTTTTTATGCTATGTTCGCATTTTTTTCTGATAGTGTCGTTTTAAGTTGAAGTAGTCATTTAAAATAGTAATAATAGTAAATTTGAGTGTTATATTTAATAGCCTTGTTTCAACGTCTAGCGATAGGATATCTAGTTCTGACGAAATTTCAAAAATTGTTGTATTGTTACAATAAAAGTCGCGTTTACTATAACAGTGTATTGGTTTGACATGGCGTATCTAGCTGCACCTATCACCGGCGATATATATTTCTGGTAGTATATAGTCTCGTACTATCGTCTGTTGGTTTTTTTATACTCGAGCAATTTTTTGACTTTTTGTACAAAGATTTTCGACCTTTAGCATCATGTTTAACAAAATTTGTTTGTCATTTGGTATGTATCTTTTTTCTTATTTTAATTTGTGTATAGCCGGTTATACGCGCTTAACGGTGTATATCTAGTCACGTCTAGCGACAACGATATATAGTCTTTGACAAAATATGGTGTTACCGATTCGTGTGTGCGCGCTTTTTATTTGTGTATGGTTTATTTTTATTAGTCGAGCGATTTCTAAACTTTAGCATCATGTTTCTAAAAAAAATTGTTTGTTGGCTATGCATCTTTTTTTATTTTGTATTTGTGTATTTGCTTTTGTATTTGTGTATTTGCATCATTAAATGATGTTTCAAAATAGACATGATGAGATAAAGGTGTTTCTTATAAGAATATTCGAATAGCGAGTGATCAACAATTCAACATAATTGTAACATCTATAAATTAGATATGTGTAACTATATTTTTTTTCTTTTAATGAGCACTTGCAGTTTATTTCTCAAAATTTCATTATTTATTGTCTTCTTTTCATTTATAAAGAATATGATATGTCCTAAATATATCAAAAAAACCAAGATACATGCATGATGTATTATCTTATGAACTATAGAGATATATGGTATCTAAATACTTTAGTGCTATCTACTTTCTATAGTCAAATATAAAGAAGTTAAATCTTTTGGGTAATTTGAATACTTAACTATATAGATCCAGTTTAGTACTTTTAAAAAGAAAAAAGGATCCAGTTTAGTAAGATGGGTTTCAAAAAGCAATATTTCAATTCACATTTCCTCGCACAATGTCTTTAGAATTCACTTTTCTTGCACCATGTCGTACTCTTTGATCTTGAAATTATTGTTTCCCGATAAAAAAATAACAATTCAAAAAAAATATTTATTATAAATTTATCTCTCTTATTTTTAGCACAATAACAATTTTATTTTTATCTAATTAGTTAAAAAAATTAGTTTGTAATAATAACTATTTATAGCAAGAATAATGTGATAACTTTTATCAAACATTTCTATCTATTTTTAATACTCTACGTCTAATAATAATAGTCCACCGATAAAAAAATACCTAGTTTAATAAAAAGCAACATTTTTCCAATTTTTTCTCTTACTTTTTACACAATAACAATTTTACCTTTAACCAATTAATTTACAACTTTAATATCTTCAAGTGAGGTTAATATGGTAAATTTAATGTACATTTTTTATTTATTTTTAAAAGTGGACAATAAATTTGAGACGTCCCAAAATAATAAACTGGACTATTAATATGTGACGGAAAGAGTAGTGAACAATAATTTTGACACATCTTAAATGAAAATACTAACTATAATTTTATAATTTAAAACGAAAGAAGTAGTAATTTAAAAATCAGTATTAAATCTCAACTAAAGACAACCTATTCAACTTAGCAAGGTTAACGTACAGTTTATAGCAAAATTCAATTTCAAGCATTTTTGTTGATCATGTCTGCTAGTCTTTTTCATTTGGTATTATGTGAGAATGGTTGGATAGGATGATTGCATTGTTGTTGTGATTTTTTAATGACATGCTTAAATTGTCTTTTTAGTATGCGAGTTTGTTTCATAGCAAGTGTTTACTTTTTTACTTTTGTCTCATAAGCATGGGTTTAATAGTGTCCATCACATCTATTTTTATTTTCCAAAACAGACATGGCACCCAAAAGTATGTTCTCTTTTATTGTTGTGGGCTCGAGGTAAAATTCACAACATCCAATGTTCAAAGTATCAAGACCATCTCGAATACGGCGCCTATCCTGGTGCACATCCTTATTATTTGACTTACATTTTTCAAAAGGTCTTATAAATGGCTTTTTCAAAACCTACAAAATTTCAAAAAAAAAATTCAAAAATATTCGAATCAAACTTTTGAAAAATACATCGAAACAAAATTGAAAGTATTTCAAACTTACAATACTTTTTAAAATATCAAAATTTAAAGATCACCAAAATATGTCAATATCGGGTTTAATTTTTTAATATTATTGTTCGAAATCATTCAAAAATTCAAATTTCACCAGCACAAATTTAAATGCCACTTTTAACAGTCACGTTTCAAATTTACATGACATATGCAAACTATCATCTTACGTGAGCAATGAGCAGAGATAGATTCCAACAGCAGATCTGAAAAATATCACAAAGATGAAATTACAAGAAAATCAAATTTAAAACAAATAAAAAAAGATTTTTTTTTGCTTTCTTAAAAAGAAAGCAGATGAGGTGAGATAACGAAACTTACAAAAGATAAGATTTACAGAAAAAAACCCGGAAATTATCATTTTTAATTAACAAACTCAGATTTAGAAAAAGATACTCAAAAGTATACAAAGTAAAAACTGAAAAATCAAATTTATAGAAAAATACTAATAAAAAAGATCCTCTAAAAGAATCAGATTTATAAAATAGAAAAAAAAGAAATCAAAGTATAAAGAAACCCAAAAATAAAAACGAATAAAAGATTATAAACTGTCATAGCATCATCTATTACATAGATCTGTATAAAAACTTTTAAAAAATACCTCAAAAATTTCGGTATCATGGTGGGCGTTTCTGTTCGTGTTCTGGTGACGGAAGCGGGGTAGATTCACGTGAAGACGACATCGAACTCTAGCGACAACAGTAGCAGCAACATTCAAAGTAAAAAGTTTAAACAATTGTAGAAAATGTTAGAAAAAGACTAATATGTAAAAATAATACATAGATCTGAAAAATACCTTTAGAATTTGCAAATGGATAGATCTAACAAAAAGAATTAGAACTCCTAAACAATCCGGCTGGTGGATGGTACTTGGTAGTAATGGCGTCTGTTTGTTTATTTTATTTTATTTTGTGTTTTGGTATTAACTGATGTAGTGTTCTAAGGTGTGTGTTTTATGAATATATAAAATGAGTGGCAAGTTTGTATTTGTATAGATTATGTGGCAGCAACAAAAATAGGCGTGGCGGAGGCCAATTTTTCTGACGAATAAGCCGAGTCAGCGACAAAAACCTATTGAGCGACGCTTTGGCTGTTTTCGGAGAGAAAGATCAGAAATTTCCAGCAACGTGATACCTGGTCAAAAAATCCCACAAAAAATTAGTAACAGCTTAGATAAAAAAAACAAACATTATAGATATATATTTATAAATTATAGATCTACATTTATAAACTAAGAATCTAAAAAAACAGATAGATATAAAACTTTTAAATCTATACAAATATACCCTCAGAACTTAATATATAGTCAAGATCTATAAAAATAACACACGTATTACCTTAAAACTTAAAAAGCTCTTTTGTTAAATGTTATTTTCGGTGATAGTATTTTATGGTGGTTGTGAGGTCTGGCGGAGGAGAGTTATAGTGGTGGTGACGTCCAACAAGGGTGTAGAGGTAGGAGCAGCCATGGGAGTCTTCTGATGGAGATGTAGTTATTAATTGTATGATGTAGAGAGTGTTTCTTTTGTTGTATGTGTTTTTTTAAATAAAGCATATTCGCGAGGATATATTTTTGAGGTATTTATTTTTATTGGAGTTCGATGTGTTTTGGTTTGAAAATATTTTTAGGGTTGGATGTTGGTTTGGTGTGTGTAAATTTAAGGTCTGAGGTAGGTTTGGAAGTCTGAATCTTAAAGAGGGAGGGTTGGATTTTGGTTGGTGCTATGCATGCTTTATAAGGGAGTATAGATTAAGATAGGGCCCACAAAACTTTTTCAACCATGCTAGTTTTTTCAACTTTCAACCATCTCTATTTTTCCTTTATAAAGGAGTAGATATATATATATATATATATATATATATATATATATATATATATCTTTACATTATATATAACATGAGAGAAATGCCACATAAGCGTTCAATAAATCCATGTCATCATTTTTTTCCATAATCTTTGGAATTTTATGTTTTTAAATAATTTATATTTTTTTTGCAATTTCCGTTTTTTATGAACTATCATTAGTATGTGTTTTTAATTTTTTTTGCAACCTCTGTTTTTTTATAAATTATTTGAAAATACATATTTTTAATATTTGAAAATACATATTTTTTATTTTGTTTGTAAAAAATTGCCTGATGCAAGATTCGATCTTCGGTCTGCTCATTCAAAGATAAACGACTCAACCAATGAACTATACTAGAGATTGTGACACTAAATTGAAAAACAAATACTATATGTAATTATTAAAGAGCCTTTATCATAAAACATAAACAACGGGCTGCTTACCAAAAAGCATTACACAAGAAAAAAACACACACGACTCTTTTCGATACCTAATGATTTTGTATAATGAACTCGGGAATACATTTGACCAAGACGCAAGAACAACAAGTGCAAACTATGCTTCTTCATTATGATTGATGACTGATGAAAGGTACTGAACCCATAATCATTCAGTGTCATATGTATAACACAACAAAGTTATATCTTTTTTTCTGCCCGTCAATAGTGATTACATGTATTTTTTAGTTCTTAAGATATTTGTGTTATCATTGAATTCGATCAAAAAAAAACAACAGCTTATAAACGTGAGGTGTAATAGGGATTTGAAATTATGTCTTCTTTATATGTTGATTTGTGTTTTTTTGCGATCCTTGAGATTTTTCATTATATAATTCTAGACATAGGTGCTTGCTAAGAATATATGACAACCCCTAGAGCTCGTGGCAGATATGCAATATACAGCATGGCACACTCACCTTATTACAGAGGGCCTTCAACTTAAAGCAAAAGGGTTAGTTAATATTATTCTATACTCTTGCTTCATAATAATTTTTTGGGCAAGGTAGACTCAGAACATGTTTTGCTTGATTTTAGCCAACGCCGTCACTTACATCGTCTCGTCATCCTTGGGTACTTGGAGGGTCATTGGAAGCAAGATGGTATTTGTGCTATGGATCTTATTTGCTTTAGTTAAATACTTTTTTGTAATATGTCAATTCTTGATAATTTCTAGATTTTGATTCAGATTGGTAAGCATAGTACTAGATGATATTGGATATGTTGGTCCCATTCAAAGGAATCTGGCAGAAAGGTAATCTTTATTCTCAAGGATTGGTTTCAAGTAGTGAACCTGAGCAGAAAGCCTCCAAGGCAATAATGGAAAATGGGAGACTAGCAACTGTAATTCAGATTTTAGGCAATGAATCTGTTCCTCCTGATCGACCCAGATGAGATCCAAAATATTATCCTTATCAAACATGAATTCCTTTATCTCTTTACCAGATGGAAGTTAGTGAACTTCGTACACAACATAATAATCTACTGTTATTAAAGCCTAGGGTGAGTAGAATGTAAAATGCTCATAAAGTATACGAGGCTGGGAATATCAGCATCTGCTGTTATAAACCTTAGGTTTTTGGTAAAGTTTATGTCTCATTGTTCATTTTTTTGTGGTTTAGCGGTTTGAAGCAGGCACAACATTGAACAAAAATATATTAATTTCAAGATCCCTGTCATGTCCAATTCGGTTCCCAAAAAGCACATATTATAGATCAGCCTGTGCACATCTTTTTAACGAGGTTAGCATTTATTCTTGCTTTTTATGCAACTTTAGTTTACTTGTCATTCTCTAGAATACCATAGGGATGATGGTTTAATAAGGTGAAGTATTTGTTCTATACTTCTATATACCTACCTGATTTAGTTATGAATTTACGTCAATTGATTGAGTTTCTAAATTACGTCACATTTTTATTGAGGACTGTTAAATGTAGGCTAGAGCAGAGAGGTTGTTAAAACTTTACTAATATTGGTGTATTTGTTATACGATATTATGTTCTATAGGGAGTGTTTTGTACAAAATTACAGCTTGATACACTAGGTGCTTTTTCTGATTTCAAATGATATGAGCGTAAACAGGTATGTGTAAGCCCCAAATGTGATGCCATCGTTAAAAACGAGCATAATCATAATATTTTGGGAATATCGTAACTGAAAACGCAGGTGAATGATACAGTTTTAACCATAACAGGAGGAAAATACAGTAATACGGATCTAATCACAGTTTGGTGGCCATTGGATTTTCCTTGCGCGTCGGCCTTGGTTGGTACTTGGTTTATATACTCATTTTAAAACAAGAGAACAAGGTTAATTGAGTCTCCCTCCTGTATATGATCTAGCCTTAACAAGCTTCAACTGAATGTTTAATGAGCTGTAGTAATGTATGAATTAATTCGTTCACTACAATGATCATTTGCAAAACAAAGGTCCTGAAAGGAACAATATTAGATGTTTTTCACGATGTAACATCAGAAACAAAAAGGCATGAAGTCGAACCAGGCCATTTTCATAAACCTCATCTTAGGCTATTTCTTTTCCTTTTTATCTATCTCTTTTCATTATGTCACATCTCTTATGTTTATGAAACAGCTTCATAAAAAGATCTCTGCATTAATGTGGCCGAGGAAGTTCACAAGTTAATCTTTTCAATGAGGTAAAGGTGAGTTTTGTTTCTTGATATGGATGGAGTGAGTGATCTAAATATTTACTTACATTAAATACAACATGTGAACTGTAAAAATAAGTGCCACTTGCATTTATCTTTTTTTAGAGTGCCGGGGTTGTGCCTATGAGGCACTTTGATTCTATCGTATTAATTACAGTCTTCTAATATGATATTAAAAAACAAGCATATAATAACTCCCACCTCTTTTGTTTCGGGCAGGTGGGTCTTTAACGCAAAAGACTTCTATTCTGAGCCCAAAGCCATTACGCTCACAAAAATTTCAAAATAAAACAGCATCACATTACTGATATTTATGTAGCAATATATTGTTTTTTAAGTCAATTAACCAAACAATATTTATGTATTTATGTAGCTGGGGGCTTTCGTAGCTTTCTGCATGTAGTACACTGTCACAACCATATTTTTGTTTCTTCATGTACACATGATGCCAGCAAAGGGTACTTGATGAGGTTATCTACCAGATTTACTTTTATAATTCAAATGAGTGGGTTGATTATTTTTCAAAGATTTATTTCTATAGTTGGAAGTAACTATGGATTCCTTTGAGGCACATGTTTTCTATACCTGTATAATAACCTTTTTGTAATTTGTTAATTATAAATGGTATCTACAAACTGCCTTTCATTAACGAAGAGCACCTGCTTTCTACAACAAAGAAGATCGAGAAGGAACTCAATGTAAGACCGAAATTCAATCTATTATATAATATGATCTTGACTCAATTATATTATCTTATAATGTTGCTTATACTAATCAGGAGGAGGAAGCTAAAATAAACAAGGAAATGTTGATTTGTTATTTTTTTTTCAGAAAGCAATTTTCAGTGACTTACTGTATACACAAGTGAACAAATGGTATTGTAACACATGAAAGTACCTACTGTATCAAGTATGTTTTCGGTGAATTCTTGATTCCAATCCTAAAAGTTGATCTAGGTTTACAACTCGTGTTTGGATTTGTATTCTTCCTAATTTGGATTTTTGAAGGAGAGTATGGTCACTTTACATTCCCAAAACTGGATATGCATTTTGGAGGATTCAGCATCTGCAATCCATCGTCTTCTGAATATAAATCAACCCTCATATGCTGCTGTCTTAAAGAATATATTTGTAGTCTCTTTTATTTTGTTCTGTGTTAATAGGGGTTTGAGCTGACTAAACAAGGAATAGTAGTATCCAAGTGGGTTGGAAGCAGGTTATTGCTAATACTGCTACTTTGGAAAGTAGATCAATGAAAAATCAGTGCCTTCCTGTCACAGAAAACGGAACTAAATTGCAGTTTTTTTTATATCAGATACTTTATATCTAAATAAAAATAACTTTGTTTTTTACTTCTGATGATCTGGAATAGATGTGGTGTTGTCGTTCGGGCCTTAGAAGGCGATGTACCAAGCCAGGATAATCCCTGTAGGTTTGGTGACTCTAGACTACTCTTAGCAAGTTGTTATTTTACTTTAGTTTGACGTATTGAACTTTTGAATTATTGATAATTATCTGTTATTAGGGATTGAAAATAGTTAACAAAGAATTGAATTTTGATTAGCGGAGAGATGTTGAAGATAGAAACCGAGGCATATGATGGGTGTGGGAACAAGGTAATGCAATGTCTGTGCTTGGACTGTAACGGTTAAACCATTAAAGGCTGAGAAGAATCTTATGCAATCCATGCTTCTACTGGAGTAACATATGGCGTTGAAGAACCCTATGGTGAAGCTGATCGGAAGCAATATATGGGAAATTTGCACTTCAACATGAACAGCAACATAAGCAGGTGACTTATATGTCTAAATATTTAGCTAAAAAGGTTCAAAATTACTTTAAAAGGTGAACCAGATATACTAAAAAGTGAATTAGTATTTTATTTTTGGTTTGTTTATTTATGACTAATCTTCAGATTTTCGAAGCCTTTTGACGTGAAATTGCCAACGGATTTTGAAACAGTCATTGTAAAGGCTTTGAGAATATTTAGTCAGTGTTTTTATTTTTTTAATGATTTTAATCCATCAGATTGTTAGATTCAGCAACATAGACATATAACCCTTCTCCCTTTTATATTGAAGTTTTCTCAACTCAAGCATTCAAAAGAAGCGTAAAGTTTAAACGGAATTCTTGAGATAGACGGGCGTATAATCAAGGTAAAATTTTATGCTTATGTGACTGCTCAATTCTTAATCGTCTTTCTCTCTTTTTCTCAAACACGCCAAAATCTAGATGTGAGTAGCTATCAAGACCTCCTTATCGAGTGACAGTTCAAACAAAAGTAACATTAAAGATGAACATGGGAAGAGATTGATGTTGTTATAAACAAAAGCCAAGGAAAATCCTTGTCTCCTGAAGAAGAAGGCACTGATCATGGTTGTATTTCTGTCCCTAAACTCTATGGTCTTGAAAAATGTGGCCAAAGTTGTAGGATAAGATGGATAAACTACTTCCGACATGATCCAAAAGGAGGTACATTCTCTCAATAAGAAGAAAGACTAATTATCTAATTACACGCCGTTCTTGGTAACAAGTAAGTTCTTTTACATCCTTCATCGAATTTTTACAACATATAACATACCCACATGACACATATGTTGTCCAAATGCACATAAAACAATTTGAGAGGTAAACGACAAAGCTCCTCTATATGCTACGAGTAATGATAAATACTCGCAAGCTGGATTGATGCATGGGCTATAGTTCTTATGTGGGTGAAGGTCAGGAGTTCAACTCTTGGCTGGAGCACATATAGGGGATTTTTCCTTGATGCGTTCGAATCTCAGCTGATGCCTTGAAGCCCTATATGAAAACTGGATGGCTAAGATGGGGTGGTTATTCTCCTTGGAGAGGTTTCGAACTTGGGGCACTGTGCCTTGGTGAACCAGGTGGCACGATGAAACTCTGTTGCACCAACAACCGTTAAAAAAAACTCCTACAGCCGCAATAACAACTTGTCCGGTCATGCCAATCCAACACCGGCCACACACGAATTTTTCTCGACAAATTTTTCACAGCTAAAGAAAAGAATCCAACAACGTTAACGGATTAATATTCCTTCTTTCAGTTAACCCTAACCACAAAAAGAATCTACTGATTTTTCTTCAATACTGATCATTCCAATTCATTGCTCTCAACCTCGACTCAAACACCTAAAACTTCCAACAAATTTTTTTATGGGTAGTAATGATATATAATGCAAGTTTGTTCCAAGCTCAAAATAATGGTGTATTCAGTCATGGAGTTTAACTGACTGCACCAAAGTTCAAAACCATAATGCTGATGTGGAACAAGACAAATTGAATGAGAAGTTTCTTCAAGCTCTTTTTTTATAGAAAATCGTCTAATGAGATTAAACCTGAAGTAAATTTCAGGGTCAATCACCATGAAATATATCATGCTCAGCAAAGCGTGATGGTATTTGTAACAAAGACTCAGGCAAAATCCCACTTAAAAAGTTGCCACCAAAACTAAGAAACCGGAGCCTATTGAGAGTTTGAGAAATTTCCATTGGGAAGCAGATTTATTCCCGCCACTTATGCTTTCGT
Source organism: Glebionis coronaria (assembly GCA_025667525.1). Lineage (NCBI taxonomy): Eukaryota > Viridiplantae > Streptophyta > Magnoliopsida > Asterales > Asteraceae > Glebionis > Glebionis coronaria. The sequence goes on along the minus strand of JANFOE010001267.1, from coordinate 14,873 downwards.
TATGAAGATCAAGTACGATGAAATGACCAGATTTGTCACGTGAGACACCGCGCTAAGTACAACATTCGACACTATGGTTTCACCCTACGAGTTTCGTCGAGTGTGAAGAGTCGAATACAAGATTGGTCGAGTTTGGTCACTAAGACATTGGACTGATACCAAAATCGTATGTAACCAGAAAAATATTAAGAAAAATGATACAAACACCAGACATAATAATGGTGATCATTTGAACACTCAATTTTTTTAGCTAAATGGTTTGAGTTGGAGTCTGATAAAGAGTATTGAATTCTTTCTAGCTTGTATAAGGTAGATAAAGCATATTTTCCAATGTTTTAATTTTTGTTTTTATCTTTCACTCTATTGTAAATTACACTAAGACACATGCGTTCATATATGTTCTTCATGAGTTTTTTTATATATCTTACATTGACCGAATTTTCAGAAGAACAGATAGTTACAACCATGGTTGTGTATAGCCCGCTAAGGTCGGGCTTAATGCACGTTAAATTTTGAAGTGCGGCCTTCGCGTTAGGCAATAGTTAAGATGTGTGTTATGATGTAAGGTGCGTGCTTAAAAAATAAATATTATTACATAATATTATATAAAAAAAGTTTTTAAACTTTAATAATTATTTACAATACTCATTGTGAACTCAATATAAATATAATATTAAAATATAATGAAAAATAAATATTTTTATATGTTTATGCCGTCATAAGGCATGCTTTAAGAACGCTTAAGCTTCAACTTAACATGTAGAATGAACATGATGTCACGCCACGCCTCACGATATTTATGGACAGTTTACACAGATTTTCATCAAGTTTTTTTTAACAAGATTTTCATCAAGTTCATAGTCATATTTCATACTGGTTTTTCATTTAATTTTCATTTAAAATTGTGTAAACAACTTTCCAAGAACTTACCTATTTGTTTTATTTTATTTTATTTGCATCATTTTTCATAGACGGGCAATATTTTATCCGTCTACATAATCCATCCGATGTCGAAAAAACTATGTCACTTGCGACAAAGACGAACTCTCTTATCTCCATTATTAATTATAGTATTCTTAAACCATGAACAGTAGTATCTTTAAGTGTGAATGCACAAATCACATTTTACTTTTTGTATAAGTTACGAAGTATTCATAGGACAAGAGTTCAAATGGAAATAAATTCGAGGTATTATTTAAATGATACATTTTTTTAGTCGACCATGTGCAATGCTCGATCATAAAAATCTCCATCAAGATGCATGTTTGTCGAAACTAATCAACAAAAGCTATGAATTTAAATTTACTTTCTTCGATTACTTTGATATTGTAAGTATTCATACAAACTATAAGTTGAGTTATCAGTTTTGATCCTATCTAACAGTTGTAATTTACACTTGACAAAACGTGATGACACATAAACATACTAATTTACATATGACCACAACGACATGAAATACATGCATACTTATTTACACATGACACATCATTTGTTGAAACGTAAGCAACATGTTGGCACATATAAGATAATCGACATAATACGATTGACACACCAACACATTCATTTATAAATCAAAGCATCCTACGAAACAGAACTGACACACCATCATATCCATTTATATAAGAGAAAAACCAAAATGGTCAAATTGATCACTTATGAATCATTACGTGGTTATACCTAAAGATTGTGACAAATATTGTCATTACCATCCAAATTGTGACACGTGTCCAACAACAAGTGATCAACCAACGGTGCTCAACCATCAAATGCTCAACTTTGAAGAACAATTTAGCACTTTGGTACAAAAGTTGTTCACTTATGTTAAAAAGTTGATCACTTTTGTAGAACAGTTTAGCACTTTTACAATAAAAGTTTATCACTTAAAAGTTGACTAGTTGTGCATTTATGTATGACCAAATCTATCAAAGTCTTACACCATGACCATATTGTGACCAAATTTGTTGTTGATGCAAAAGTTGGTTGATCCTTGCTGGACCCGAATTAGGCTTAATTCGGGTTGGCTGGGCTCCGGCTCCTGCACCAAGTGAATAGTTTGGTTGGGATCCTGCACACTAAACAGCACGCGTTAGGCTTACCGTGGGAATGTTTCTCACGATTAGACTCCGGCGTGAGAGTAAGTAATCGATTTAGGGTTTATGTGATTTGAGAGTATAAGTCATAATATCTTTGTGGAACCCTGGAAGGTTCCTTTTATAGGCAGTGAAACCCTAATGGGCTTTCACTGATGCTTCGGCCCCAAGGAAGAGATAACTACCAGAATTTAGAATGATTGTTATCTTCTAATTCTGGTAGTGAATATCCTCCTCCATTGGGATAAAGATATTCCTAGACAGAATATTATTCTGTCTAACCCTACGTCGGCCGTACCGGGCCGTGGGCCGCACACGTGTGTGCGGTTACTGTTCATCCAAGCCCATAAGCCTAAATGACATTATTCCACCCATCTGTGATGGGCCGGATACGAGTAGTACCCATGGGCCGGGTTCATGACCCGGCTGGGGACTATACGTCATCATGTCCCCCCAGTCTAGTTGTTATAACCATAGGTGTAACCTCTAGACTACCAAGATGCTCCCCGGACGTACCAAGGAAACAATAGTGAATGAGAAATTGGCCAAGAATTTGTATTGGCCGCACGTGGCAACCTGGCTTAGGAAGTTATTTCATCAATATCTCAGCCGCATATAGCGACCGAGACAAATTAAATATAACATTAAATGTCAAGTCTTACGTAAGAGCCGCATAACCCGACATTAATAACTGTTCATCTGACTTGTTTGACTGACAAAAGTGCAGACAGTCAGAACCTTGAGCAGTGCAAACGTTTGAGTCAGAAGTGACCCGTGGGTCCCAATTGACGTTTCACTTGCAACTGCCCCCTAGCCACACGATTAAAAATAGTGGCAAACACGTGTCACACATCCAACAGGTCGTGACCCACGAGGCAACCCTATAAATAAGCTACCCCCACGGCTGTGTGAAACACACAGTTATAACCTCCATTTCTGCCATTAAAGCTTTCTTCTTAGCTTGAACCAAATACGCACGGATCCCTTCACACGCAGGTTAGAACACCACGTCTTTACACTTTTATTTAGTAATGGCTCATAGAAACAACCCTACCATTGGATCCGTGCTGAATGTTATGACCCAAGACCAATTAAACCATTTTTGTACAAACTATTTCATCCCTACCAACCTACACCCCTCGCTTCCTAACGCCAGAGACCTCATAACTGAGGCTCCAGCGGGTAAGATTGGCCTGTATACTCGCCTTTTTGATGCGGCTAATTACCGCATCCCCTTCACCCACTTTCTTGTAGATCTGTTAGGATACTATGATGTACACATTAGTCAACTCCACTGCATAGGTGCCTGTAAGATTAGTCAATTCGAGATCCTCTGCCGTGCTAGGAGAATCCCCCCAGCCGTAGAATTATTCCGGCTCTTTTATGTTCCCAACATAGTAAACGGTTGGGTATCTTTTAAGAACGAGCCTCCAACAGTCCCCAATCGCACAATAAACCAATGGATTCATTGAAGAATTCGTATGATCACTACTTTTTCATTGACGCAGTGATATGGCCGGGCGATTACACCTTTAGAACTAGGATACCTCACGACCCCAAGCCGCACACAAGTACATACAACCCCCGTCATTCCCAAGAGTTAGATCTGAATAGGACCGGGTTCCATAGAAACCTTCCCCAGTCATTCCTATGTTTGCTAGGGATTAGCTGCAATTACTTTGGTCCATCCAATAGATATCCCGTTTTTTGGAGAAGGCAGGGCGAAGGTAGGCTAACATCCGTACTTCCAAAAATGTATACAATTATTTGATAAACAGCTAACATATGTTGTTTTGTGCTGGACAGAAATGAACTTCTTTGGACTTTTGCGTCAGGGCGACCCGAAGCTTGTACCGGAGGGTCTTCGTCCTCTCCGTGAGAATGAACAACCCCTTCTTGAGCATACCCGACCCGTGACGGTTGCTCTTGAAGCCGTGCCGAATCCTCATTCGGACGAGGAAGAGCATGGAGACAATGGTGATGGTGATAACCAGGTGAATGAAGGAGGAGCCAGGCCCTCCTCACCACACAGGGAGCAGTAGGGGGATAATATTGAACTAACCACCTCCAGCATTCGCCGACTGATGGGCGATGACGATGAAGAAGTACAACAACAAGTCAACCTGGAAGAAGAGGAAGAAGAGGAAGTCGAGGAGGAGATCGACGGAGCAACAACGCAGCCCGTAGCTAGGCGAACCCGAAAAAGAAGCAACCGTGTGAGGAGAACTGCTTCAGTCGAGATTGGCGAACACAATGCTCCTGCCAAGAGACTTCGAGAAGACCACCCCTTGTATCAATCTGTCGGGAGTGCTACCCAGGGTTCCGAGGCTATCCGGGCCGCTCGTGTCGACCCCGTCACTCAGATTGCCCCAACCGCCTCCGAATTAGCAAGAAACGACATGTAAGACTCCATCCTAATATGTAAGAATGACAAGTTTCCGTGTAAGCAATACTTAAGATATTTCCTGATACTTGTTTCACAGGGACGACCAGACTGGTGTCGCGCCTCCTTTTGACACCCAAATTGATAAGGGGAAAGGAAAAGAAATGGAAGGAAACCCCACGACCCCCACAAAGTCCGGCCCTGTATTTGAAGAAGGTTCACCCACAGCCTCCCAAGACCTCCCAGTGTCCGGCCCCCCTCAGCCGTTCAATCCTGTATGGAATATCACAACGGCATCACGACTGAGGGACGCCGATGAGTGCAGGGAGTACCTCAACAATTGCATACCACCAAGCTTGGTGCGAGAGGTAAATTCGCTCAGTCATGCAGACTTGGCGGATGAGTATAATGGTGCCCTGGTACACCAAATGGCGATGGGTACCTCAATGAGGGTAAGGTTTGAAGCCGCACTTGGGCATGTTGACTCTCTCAAGAGGAAAGTTGGACGGAGGGAAAAGATGATTGTAGATAATGAAGCTCAAATTGCCGACCTCTAATCCCAACTGGCCAGTGCCGAGGCGACCATTAAAAAACAGTCATCCCGTGCGAATGAATACGACCAACAAGTGGCCAATCTTGAGTCACAACTAGATGCTGCAACCACCAAGGTACATATCCGTGCCGCACCACCCATATTATGAAAGAAATATATGCTAACACGTTATTTCTTATAGGTAGCCACGGCGGAAGCTTCTGCCCACTCGTACTCCAGCCAAGTAGACGTGCTTAACAAGAAACTAGAAGACGCACACCTAGCCGTCCAAAGCATGGAGAAAGTACAAGGGGAACTTGCCGAGGAGAGGGCCGTCATCCAAGAGCTGAAAGAGGCATTTGCCCAAAAAGAGTTGATGATTGATGCCCTCACTGCGGAGCGTGACAATGTGCTATGCCCCCAACTGCTCACAGCTATTGCCGGCCGTAGATGGATGGTTGGGCATGGAGCACGCCTGGCCGTCATGAAGGTATTAGAGGCCCCGGAATTTGTGCAACAATTCGCGAGCCTTGTGTCTGATGGTATTGACCACGGACGACACGAGGGAATGGTTGAGGCCGCTGAGCTGATCACGAAAGGGGAGGACGTTACCAATCATGCCTTTTTTAAGCCTGAAGCTGCTAACAAGATGACTGCCTCCATGGCCGCGATGCGAGATCTGCACTATCCATTTTTGGATGAGCTGGAGGCCACCAAAGATGCGCCAAATATGGAAATCATGGAAAGGCTTAGTCTTAGCGCGTCCTCCCGTGCTTCCTTCACTCCATCCCCCAGCCACCTGACACTCCCCATATACGAGGACGTAACCAGGATCATGCTTGACGAAGAACCCTTAAGTGTGGTGCTGGAGAGGACTGCGGCTCAAGTCCAGAAGCGAAAAGAAAGTGATGAGTGGCTGTCGTGTCTGATCGAAGAGCAAGTGGAGATGGGTAAGTTTTTCCCCCCTATGTAGGATACTCCTACTTTATGATCCCTTTCAGACACTTTGGTTTGTAACCTCTGAATATTTACTGTTTTTATTCGTCCGTGCATGTACACGGCTGACAACATTTGTATTTTGTATATAAGTCCGTGAGTGACCACGGCGATTTTGTTATCTATTTTGGAAACTTGTTTATTTTGACTGTGTTTAAATATTGTAGCACAATACTGCATGATATATCACGTCTTACACACAAAGAAAGAAAATACATACAAGTCTATAATTTACTAGACATGCGACGTGCGTCTTTATTATGCGGAGCACTGTGGGGCTACGGCATATGAGACTTACCCCAACGTCTTGTGAGTAAGGTGTCTAGTAAGGATACATGATCCGTGCGGCTGGGGTTGCATCCCTCTTACGCGGCAAGTTGAATTAGTAGGTTCACTTAATCCTCTTACCCCGCCTGGAGGCGTATAGTACATGTACAGTAATTTGAAAGAATGCATATGAATAAAACATAACATATTATAATATAAGTAAAATTCATACGACTAACAAAAAATCTAAAAAATGATTTGCACAAAACAGGCCGTGGAGCTAGCTAGGCACCACGGCATTTTATTAGAACGTTTACACTTTTGTTTGAACAATAATGACAAGTCGTAAAAAATAAGAAAAAAAAAATCTAAACAAACATAAGAAAAACAAAAAACAGATAAAACTGCATGGTTCTTTATTAAGACCGCATATAGCGAAGTACCCATGCGGAAGCCGTAGCTTTCAAAGATAACACCTTTTGAGATTGGAAATATTCCATGTGCGCTCTAGGTCGCGGCCATCCATGTCACGTAGCTTGTACGCGCCTCGTCCCAAGGCTTCAGTGACTTCATACGGTCCTTCCCACTTAGGGCCCAGCTTTCCTGTGTTCTCCGCTCGACTTGCTTCGTTAGCACGATAGACGTAGTCTCCCGGTCGAAAAGAAACACCTTTGACCTTGGCGTCATAATAAGCCTTCATCTTAGCCTTGGACTTAGCCTCATTGATGGCTGCTATTTCCCTTTTTTCTTCCAACAGATCCAGGTTGATTCGCAGCTGTTCATCGTTCGTCACGACATTAACCTCCGCCGTGCGGATGGTAGGCATTCCTATTTCTGCTGGTATAACATCTTCAGTGCCGTAAGCCAATGCAAATGGAGTATCTCCGTTGGCTGTTTTGATCATAGTTCTATGCGCCCATAGCACATGTGACAACTCATCGACCCATTTACCACTTCGTTCATCCAAACGCGCCTTGATGCCATTCCCCAAGCTTCTATTTGCTCGTTCGACAAGGCCGTTTGTCTGCGGATGCTTAACAGATGCGAAGCGCCGCTTGATGCTCAATGATGCACACCAATCTTTGAATGGGTTGTCCGTTAACTGCTTGCCGTTGTCCGAGATGATTTCTCCTGGTAGACCAAAACGGCACACAATATGTTCCCAAACAAACTTCTTAACTTGTTTGCCTGTGATAGACTTGACTGCCTTGGCCTCTATCCATCGTGTGAAGTAGTCCATTGCAACAATCAAGAATTTAACTCCCCCTGCAGCTACAGGAAATGGTCCTGCAATGTCAATTCCCCACTTATAGAATGGCCATGGGGACGTGATAGGTGTAAGCTCCTGCTGCGGGTGCCGCGGTACTGGCCTATGCACTTGGCAATCACTACACTTGCGAATCATGTCACGCGCGTCTCTGTGCATGGTAGGCCAATAATATCCTGTTCGTAAGGCTCTAGCTACCACGGATCGTGGACCTGCATGCATGTCGCACAACCCTTCGTGTATGTCACTTATTACGTAAGCGGCCTGACATGGTCCAACACACCGCAGCCACGGCTGCAAGAAAGAGCGCTTGTAAAGGATGCCTTCTCGAAGTTCGAAATGCTGCGACTTCCTTCTGATGCGCCGTGCTGCTTTTTCCTCGTCTGGAAGGGTCTCACTAGTCAAATAGTTGATGATTGGGGTCATCCATGTAGGTTCATCCTCTTCAACTATAGCAGCAACCTCCCCTTCCGTTATAGATTTCTCCTTGAGTATTTCCACCAAGACTTGTTTAGACAAGTGAGCGAAGCTTGTGGATGCGATCTTGCTAAGAGCGTCCGCCTTCTTGTTCTCGCCCCTTGGCACCTGCTTGATGGAAAACTTACTGAAAGTCGCGATTAGCGACTTGACTTTTTCCAAGTACCTAACCATGTTGTCCTCCTTAGCCACATACCCACCTAGAATATGGTTCGCTACAAGCCGTGAGTCCACTTAGGCCTCAAGGTTGCGAACTCCCATTCTAGCGGCGATTTTCAAACCTGCAATTAATGCTTCATATTCCGCTTCGTTGTTGGTGGCCGTGAACTCAAAACGGAGGGCGTACGTGAATTCCATTCCTTCTGGATTTGTGAGGATGAGACCTGCTCCGGACCCGTCCGTACACGAAGATCCGTCCGTGAATAACACCCATGGTTCTGTTGGGATCTCGTCTTGCTTGATGATTGGCCCTTCCTCATCCGGCTTCTCGATCAGGAAATCTGCCAAGATCTGGCCTTTAACAGCCGTCCTTGGCCTATAAGATATATTGTGCTCCCCCAATAGGATGCTCCATTTATGTAGCCTCCCTGCCACATCTGGTCTAGAAATAACCTGCTTGATTGGTTGATCCGTAATGACTACAATTGGGTGCGCCTGAAAGTACCGGCGCAACCGCTTTGTAGCAAACACTAGTGCTAACACCAATTTTTCCATGGAGGAATAATTCAGCTCCGGCCCTTGTAGTGTTCTACTTATAAAGTAGACCGGAGTTTGTACTGTATCTCTATCCGTCATAAGTACTGCGCTTATTGCGCCATGAGTAGCTGAGAGATACATAATGAGTTCCTCCTTTGGCCTGGGAGCTACTAGCATAGGGAGAGATGCAAGATGCTGCTTGAGTTGGCCGAAGGCTTCCTCGGCTTCCTTCGTCCAGCGGAAGTCTCCCTTTCTGATGCACTTCTTGAGTGTCTTAAATAGGGGTAATGACTTCTCTGCGGATTTAGATAGGAACCTATTCAGCCCGGCTAACTTCCCATTCAAGGACTGCACCTCCTTCCGTGTCTGAGGGGACGGCAGTTGTATCAATGCGTCCGTCTTCTCTGGGCAAGGTTTGATGCCATTTGGATCAATCAAATATCCAAGGAACATTCCCTCCGTTGCTCCAAACGTACATTTCTTTGGATTTAACTTCATGTTAATCCTCCTCAGCGTGTCGAATGTCTCTTGGACATCCCGGAGAAGTGCCTCCTCCGTGTGACTTTTTATCACCAAGTCATCAACATAGACTTCCAAGTTGCGGCCTATCTGTGATTCAAAAGCTTTGTCCACCAACCGCTGATATGTAGCACCGGCGTTCTTCAGTCCGAACGGCATTTTCGTATAGCAATACACGCCCTGGCTCGTATGGAACGCCGTTTTTTCTGCATCCTCCTCCGCCATCTGGATTTGGTGATACCCTTTATATGCGTCCAAGAAGCATTTAAAAGGATACCCACATAGGGACTCCACCTTCCAGTCGATTTCCGGTAACGAGTAACAGTCCTGTGGGCAGGCCTTGTTTAGATCCGTAAAATCCACACACATGCGCCAACTTCCGTCATGTTTCTTGACCATGACCGGATTGGACAACCACTCGTGGTAATATACCTCGCGCATAATGCCTGCATCCACTAGTTTCCGTACTTCCTCCAATATCACTTGGCTGCGCTCAGGCGCCTGGCCGCGCTTCTTTTGCTTGATGGGTTGGTACCCTTGGCGGATCTGGAGCTTATGCTCTGCTATCGCACGTGGCACACCTGTCATATGCTTTGGCTCCCATGCGAATATATCTAGGTTTGCACTTACAAGAGAGCACATGGCCCTTTTGCCGCTGTCCAAGAGCGCCCCTCCTATGGATACTTCCTGTTCCGGATAGTCAGGGTGGATGGCCACCTTCCAATTGGGAGGTGGTGATCCATCTTTGGGTGGAACAGGTGGAGCCGGTGTTGTCACGGTGTGACACTCGGATGCCGGTACGATTTTGTTGTAAATGGTAACAATTCCTCCCTCCACGGGGAATTTGATCATTCCGTGCACCGTAGAGGGTACCGCCCGTATAGCCAAAATGCCTGGTCTGCCTATGATTCCATTGTACGGAGAGTGTGAGCATATCACCATGAAGTTCATCCACGCCGTAGTAGAATGTTCCTCATTACCAATGGTTACAAGCAAACGTAATTGCCCTATCAGCCAAATAGTGTCTCCACTAAAGCCAGTAAGCGGCGACGTGGCCGGTACTAATTGGCTTCTTATCTCTGGGCATAACTGCACGGAACAGTGTTCATACAGTACCTCTGCTGACGATCCTCCATCCACATACATGCGACGAACGTTGTGTGTTCTAATGCTTATCTCAATAGTGAGAGGCGCATCGATCACATCGCTTGCTGTGATGAGAGGGAACGAGATTTCCCTGCCGCGTGAAAATTTTTGGCCAACTTTCTGCCTCGTGCGGCGCTGTCTGGATTGGATCATGTATATAGTCGAAGGTTTGTCCTTTTGGGGATCCTTCTTATCATACTTCTTGTTGTTATCTTTTCCATCCTTCCAATCCTTAACTAGGTGCTTGAGTTTGCCTGATTTGATCAGTGACTCAATATGCTTTTTGAGCTGAATACACTCCTCCGTACCGTGGCCTTTGTCATTATGGAACTCGCAGAAGCGACTTCCTTGCCGACGTTCCGGGGGAGTGGTCATTGGGGGAGGCCTTGGAAAGTTTGCCCCTTCTGTCAGCAAGATCTCCCGGTAGGACATCTTTAGGGGGGTGAACTTATCGTCCGACCGTCCTCCTTTGCTTTGGCTCTTATAGTCTGAACCCTTGTTATTGTTCTGATTACTTTGACCGCCCGACTGTCTCCGGGACTGGTCATTTGACCGGTACCCATTTCCTCGGGATGGGTAGGCCGCGGCGACAGCTGTTTCTCCTTCTATGAAATTTCGACCCTTTCCATGAGGTCATCATATCTCTCTGGACGCTTGTCATTGAGGCACCTGATCAGCTCTCTGTCTGTTATGGCGTGCATGTAGTCAGAGATTTTCAGGAGCTCCGGCATGGTTCTTGTGCGCGTGCACTCATCATTGAAGCGCTCAGTGAAGGCTTCTGTGGACTCGCCCGGCCGCTGCTTGACAGTTGCCAATGAGACCGGATCCCTATTATACTTCTTCCTTTGAGTATAATTGTTCTCAAACGCAGTGCGTAGTTCCGTGAAACTATCAATGCTCCGTGGGGGGAGTGCCTCAAACCAGTCACAGGCGTTTCCAATCAAGGTCGAATTGAACATTTGGCACCATATGGGCATGGGCCATCGCTCAATTTTAGCTTGCGTATCAAATATTTTAAGGTGATCCACAGGATCACCGGACCCATCATAAGTCTTGATACACGCCGGCATGCGACGTTTGGTGTCCTCAGAATAGTTCCGTATGCGGAGGGTGAACGGGTCTTCCCTGGGATCCGCCCATGGCCGGGTGAGCCTAGGGTCATCCCATGGTTCACACCATGGACGCGAAAGATCCTCCGCTTCCGCATCTCGATAGTAAGGGCCACCATAATACTCCTCATTGTTTGGTGGTGGAGGGGTGCGCCTAGGCCGGCGGCGCTTAGGCGGATGGTCATCTGAGTCCTCCCCAGACGGGTCTGGGGACGGTGGTGGTGCCCCATCCTTTGAATAGGGACCACTTTTTTGGGACGAACCAGGAGCCTTTCTCCCAGTGTTCATTATATCCCACACACTCGGGCGACGTGCGGTTCTGGCCAGCTCTCGATCTGGTCGTTCGGGTGAACCATCCGACTTTTCTCCCTCTCGTGATTGCGTTAGTTCCTGCACGAGGCGATCCCCTATGCGCTCAAACACATTCCGGGGTTGAGGAATTTCCTTAAAGGTGCCCTGTTCCTGAGGCCGAGCTCTCCTTTTTCTCTGATTTTAGGAGGAGGTGATTGGTCCGGTGTCACCAAAGTTGAGTCTGGACTGGAGGTTCCTCCCCAGATTCAACCTTGATGCGATCCCCGGGACGATCCTATCGAAGTTCTGCGTGAGAACTCGAGTAAGATCCTCCTCGCAGAGTGGTAGGACCTCTACATCTTCCTCTACCGATGGTCTGCGCGGCTCCTTGTTAGGAGGGTTGGGCGCACTCCCTGGATCCGGATTGTCCAGGGTTGAGGTAGGTGGGGGTGTTGTGGAGATCGTGCTCGTCACCCCAAGGGCTGGAAGCCACCACGGTTTCCAGGTCCGCCTGCAAGGCGGCTAGGTGATTGGCTGGGGATGAGTATCCCTTCCCCTTGGGACTTCCGGTTTCCAGGATTCATATTCCTGGGATTGGCT
>JANFOE010001266.1:40000-45656 GCA_025667525.1 Glebionis coronaria | reverse complement strand
CAAATGTATAATTAGTATGCGTGGCATAGAGATATATGGTGGGTGTACGCAGATTGTTTCGTACTATCCTATCCTGCATATATGGCTGATGATGTTGCTGGAAGTTCTATACATGAACCAAACACACTAAGAACATTTTTAATAGTCTGTAGGTCTATGATTTTTTTTACCTGTTAGGCTGCAATCGTGGAAATAGGGATGTGCCAGTATTGAGGTATGTGGTAGGTATCTGTAGACATTTTTGTAGTATCTTGCATCTGTGGAGCTGATGTTGTTGTTGTGACACACTTGGCTGTTATGGACATTTTTTTATTTGCGAAAAGATACTACATAGAATTGTTTTCTCCGACTGTTTATCCTATTGCTCTACGTGTGTTCGTCTTTATTTTAGGTGATAAGATGTTTTCTGGATCATGATTAATTGATGGCAGATTTTTTTATGTACTTAATTATTTTAGCTGTGTTTTTAAAAAAAAATTAGAGGTGTTGTATTGCTGATGTTGATGCGTCTTGCTTGTGACATAACCTGGTGTTGCTGATGATGCTTCTACCGCTGACACAAATAGGTGCTGCTGCGGACCTAGATTGCTGCTGCTCTTGATACATCTTGCTGCTGTAGTTAGGGGTGTTCGTTAATTGGGTTGAATCGAAAATCACCTCGCATCGGTAATGAGAAAAAGTTGTAAACAGTTTTCATAACCGCTCACATTTGACATTATAAATGATTTGCGTTATTTAAATTTCACCATTTTTTGAACAACAAAACAAAAAAGGTCCAAAATAATTATGAGATTCAAGCTCGGGAAGAAGCGGAGCACAAAGAAAAGATTTTTTTTAGCCATAAATCTACTTTTCACAGTGCTTCGCCATAACCATGAAAATTTCATAGAATACATGTGCACTTTCACTTACGTTGTCCTATATGAATCATAATCGTTAACATAGGGCTTTGCTCAATTGAGTCACTTTACGTATCGAATTTTCCAGATCATATATAGCATAAACAATCCCCCAAATAAGATAGGTCAACTTAACCTGCAATCTCTTAGAAAAATACTTAATACTACCCCCATTACCCAACACACCCAGTCCGGCATTGGGGATTCTGAGGGTTAATGATAATAGAAGAAGCTTTGATGGTGTGTCAAAAAAGGAAATTTTCATTATTGCTTTTAAATAAGTTAAAAACTAAAATGATAATAAAGTTAACTTTAACCGTTGGTTTAAGTTATGGTGTTGATTCAAACCGTTACCAATGTTTTGAAAACCAGCTCTTAAATTGGTCTGGTTGAGTTATGGGTCCGGGTCAAACCGAATCAATTTTGATTGTAGATGACTTGCTAGCTGACACCTCTGTTCAATCTTTTCAGATTTTTGCCTAAGCTTTTCTTGAGAATCATGAACCCCCAAGTGGTTTTTACATTGAAGTCATCGATGATTCCACATCGTACAGGTATCCTTCGAAATAATGTTTGAAGTTATTCGAACGTTTGACTACAATGTCCAAGAGTGGGTTAATGCTTTTGTGGAGGCAGCCGTTTCACAAGTGAATTGGTATTCATATTGAACTAAGTTAGAGCGAAATTGAGTTTTTAGTTTATGATATATATTTCACTTACAGGCAAGCAATACTCGCTTGAATCGTGTAATGTGAACAATGGGGTCAGACTACAAAGATCAGTATGTGTAGTTATGGTTTCGTGAAATGGACAAGTAAATTCATTATGTCGATCAATAAAGTTAGTTGCTCTATCAACCTCAATATTTTCTGAGTGTCATATATGTTTGCCTTATTCTTTATGTAATTCGTATGCAATTTTAGTACTAATGTTTTAGCCAATCTTTCTTTAAGCTTTTTGCATTTGGAAACATGACTTTCAGAAACAACATTAAGTCTACCTGGAAGTTTTTGAAGTTGCAAAAACCAAAATCCTCAGTTTAACTCTCTGACCTCGGCTTAGGCGTCCCACACATGCAGACTGAACCCACTCGCTTAAATATCAAGCCATATGTTGAAAGCGGACGAATTTGAATGGTATGTGAAATGTACCGATTGTTCCCTGAATGAAACTTACTGTCAGTTTATCTGAACTTCTATGTTTTTTATAGCTATAATATTTTTCAGGAACAACATCAAAACATACAGGGAATTAATATACCCAAATCTTGATTCTGATGTCTTCCAAGTGCAGCCTAAACTTGGTTCACGAATTGTAAGACTATGGCTTTCGGCTAATTTGGCAAACGTTGGAAATGGAAGTAGCATTGGTATATTGCAGGGTATATGGGTTGGTATGTTGACAGAAACTATCGTACATTCCTGGATATTGTTTTGGATTTGTTACAGTACCAACTGGAACAAAGAGGTACATAATTTTTACATCAATTACTTCTTATGTATACCTGATAGTTATGAAACAATTTTTTAGAGTTTGAACAATTTTATCATGTAAATATTGTGTTTCTTAAGCCACAATGGCTGACAAGAAAATTAAAGAATGGTCAAGGTCAAAAGAATTTGGTTGAAGACCTATCATAGGAGAGTAAAATGCAAATTCTTTGTTTGAATTTTATTGTTGTTGACTTAGGTGAATGTAAACTCACCAGTCATTGGTGTGTATGGAAAATTTTCAAATAGTGTAGATTAAAGTCAACATTTTGTTTGTTCTTGGAAAAATGGTATGAAAAAAATGCAAGTATTGTAGCATAATGGAGCAAGTTTTAGTAAAGATGGATCACTCACACCATTTTGTCACACAGGCTGCATGCTAGCAATTTACCTCAAATCATTTGATATACCAAGTTGATTTTGATGATATAAATGATACAAATGTGGGGCAATGCATTTTAATCTATGTCGTTTGTAAAAGACTAAAACCAAGTATAGTGAGTCAACGAGAGATTGAGAGAGTTAGCAATCTGGTCCAAATGTATGTCATTAGCTGCGGATTGTGAGAGGAAACCGTCAGATTGTAGTTGCGGATTGTGATAGCATTCTGAACTATCTATTGGATTCGTTTTAGCGATTTTAGAGGTTGTTGTGCATTAAAGACTCTTTGGAGACTCTTGAGTTCTTTCATTTTTAGCTATGCTTTCTGGTTTGGCCGCTTGACCTGTTTAGGATAAAACATGTCCCGAATCAGCCCCATTCGTAAGAAAATAGGTCGAAATGGTTAGATCTAATTCTTATGGTTAACTTTTTTTTATTTGTGACTATAGGTTGCCAAAGAATATTTCGAGCAGTTGGGTATTGATGATTGGATTCAGCTATCTGAGCAATTTCATACTAACTAGCAGCTTTGAAGTCAAAAAAGTAGACATGATGATGATAACGGCTTAGAAAACAATACTAAGTGTATACTGCTGGCATTGGTGGGTCAACCATCCCAAAACCTGTCCAAAAAGATTGATCCAGATGATCATAAATGAGTTACTCCGAAATATTTAACTGATATTCTATTATTTGCAGGTCCACTCTGCTGCAACAATATTAGGAAAAAAAATAGCTTGGTGAAGTAGGATAGGAAAAGTGGCTACTTTAACGTCAAATATAACCAACTGTTTACATAATATGATATTTATATAGCTTAATTTTTTGAGTTTACTATATGCGATTTTTTGTAATGAACAAGAGACTTGCAAAACATTTTCTTTTTATATTTATATGCAGCAAATGACTCTTTCTATAAGTAAGTACGAAGAGGCTGTTTAAATCACTAATCACATGACCGTTTCAGTACTTATTAAGCTGAACATGCAAGTTACAATTTTTTTTACAATGTTATCTTTGATTTTGATAGATACCCATTAAGTTACAGTTTTTGTGGGAATGGGTTAAAGGTCAAAACTCCAAATGAGTTAAAAATGATCCGGTTATGTCAGGTCGATCTCGACACTATTGTCCAATTTAAGAATATCACATGCAATACAATAATTAGAAATAATAATCCTACTTAGGAGTATGATGTGTGACTTATTTTCTCTTTCCTTGCTAAGTTTTTTGCTTTTCCTATTTGATCATCAGGGATAAAACTATCAACATAACCATAATGACCCATTCGTATGTAAGTGGGTTGAGATTGACATATCTACTTCAAATTATTCAATTTACTTGATTTTTTCTTTGAACAAGCTCAAAGTAAAAGATTGTGAGTTCTTATCCTATCTTTGTCTAATGTCCAGTGAAGTATCAAATATCCGTTTGTCAAACGGAATCATTTGACTTCTATGTTAAAGATGGGGAACATGTGTTGTGCGATTTTGTTGAGAAGAAAATTGTCGATCAAGGTTATTATTATAAGTTGCAAGCACAAAGATCATTCGGTTAAGAATACATATTATTTACGACCAGTTTCTCGAATAATCTCAGCTATATGCTTGAACGAAGATCAACTCATTAGTATTAGTGTGATATGTAACTTTTTATATCGTTGTTTTCCATAAATAATTCTTTTTTATTATATATCGTAATTTGCTTTTTGATATTATATATGTAAAATTTTAAAATGTCTTAAATATTCATCCTGATGTCATTGAAAATAAATAATTATACAAGTTATAGTAGTACATATTTTGGATATATGAGAGACACAATATTACGTGATGTATTGCCATACCATCAGACCATATTAACTTCTTATTTTATTGTATGTACACCTAGATTAACACATAGATAAAGAAAACTGGTATTTGCATGTGAGTGATTCATGATTTCACACTTCAGTCCAATACTGATGATTTCAGTAGTTAACATCAAAATTGAAACCCGGGTCTTTAAACGAGCCGGTCAAGCCACCAGGTCATCGGATCATCGGTTCAATCGGTTAGACCGTCGGGTCGACCGGATTTTTATTAAAAAAATTATTTATATATTTTAAATACTACAAAAAATATTTATATAAAAAATCATAAATATTTCACATATTTGGCCTAAAACCCATTTACTAACAAATATATAACATGGTAAAAACAAAGTTACGTTGCAAACACATAATTAAATCACGAAAATAACACGAAAAAATAAAAAGTAAACGAAAAATTCAAAACCAGGCCGGGTCTCACGAACCGGGTTAACCCGGGTCGCTTCAAACCCGGCGGGTCTACACCGTGTTTCTAATATATAAGACCCGAGTCAATTTGACCCCTTTTTTTGGTCGGAACCGGTTCAACCGGTTGAACCGGCCAGGTCGACCCGGGTTTCAAAACATTGGTTAACATTGGAATTAGAGCACTGGTACAGTGATGTTGTGTCGTAGTAAAAAATGGTATCATAGGTGTAGGGCATGGCACCATATTTTATAAGATAGTAGTGAATCGTGTCAAAAGTAGAGTCATAGAAGTAAAAAATGGTATAACGAGTCTATATATATCCCACTTTATTATATATATATATATATAAAAAATTCAAAACATGAGCTTTTGTTGGCTTAAAAATACAGCGAGAGGCTTTATTGCACCAAAGTTGGGTGGTGCGTCGTTGCATTTGTTGGCTGGTAAGGCACGACGCCAAATACTAACCCACCGTACCCCATGGTCTTAGTGTTTAGCGTCTTGGATTCTTAGGTAATCGGAAGGAAAACTTAAGGGCACGTTGGTACACAAAATTTTAAAGAATAGAAATAAAGTAGAGAATTAGATTCTTAGAAATGAAATCTAA
>JANFOE010001266.1:0-35000 GCA_025667525.1 Glebionis coronaria | reverse complement strand
CTTTATGTGACTTGTTTCAAATGGTTTCTGGCTTATATAAGTTCATTATGACATGATCAACTTTTATATAAGTTCATTATGTAATTAAAATAAGCCAAAAAAAGTGCGCATGTGGAACATAAGCCCAAAACGAAATAAGCCATTAGCCGACTATATAGGCTGAAACAATCTAGCAGAATCATTGATCAATCAGAAATATTATAGTGACATATTAATTGTTCGTCAAACTATTCACCATAAAATGATAGGTTGGAAATCGAGCAGTTATAATGTTTGTGGTTTACTTTCAATTAGATTTACGCTGATATGTAGTAATGTAGTAAGTACTTGTATGTAAAGTATAAGGTTATATTAGGATACACTCGTTGTGTTTTAGGTGTCGAAAAGTCTCTGTTTGTTTATGTGTTTATGTGCTTGATGCAGTTTATGCAGTTTTAAAAAATTAGATTAGCTTACACTCAAAGTGTATTAGTTGTCTAAAAATGACTTTGTCCTCGATGCAGTGAAAGTAATTAATTGATGCAGTACGCACTTGTTTTGGTATTATTATTAGATAATGTAAAACAAGTGTTTTAACCGTCTAAAAATGTCTTTGTCCTTGATGCAGTTGATGTAATGGATTGATGCAGGACACAATTGGTTGGTAGTGGTTAGAAATGGTGAGGACCAATTTGAAGGATTTTTCTCCCTCAGGTAAATACTATTGAAAACCCTAATTATTTTTATTTTTTATTTTATGTTTATTAAATACTTATACAAATTTTAATTTAATTGATTTAGTAAAAAGGAAAAGTGGTAGACTGTGGTTGAAAAAAAAAAGTTTTTTATGGAAATCATAAAGAAAAGTCGCCAGAAAACTCGATAACTATATCATCTAGTAAGTGATTTTGTTAAAATTGATATATGATTTATATTTATTTTGCAATTAGTTTTTATATGGTAGACTGTTATGAAGTATTTGTATGATATATGTTGGCTAAATTATGTTAAGTGTACTAGTTATGCAATGTAGTAATGTAGTAATGTAGTAAGTACTTGTATGTAAAGTATAAGGTCATATTAGGATACAATCATTGTGTTTTAGGTGTCGAAAAGTGTCTATTTGTTTATGTGTTTATGTGCTTGATGCTGTTTATGTCATGAAGTAATGCAGTAAGTACTCGTTTGTATAATATAAGATTTGATTTGGTTACGTGAAGTGGTGTATAAGGTTTGATTAGGTCATGTGTAGGTGGAATTATATGTCGAAATGTGATTGCTTAGGTGGTTGTATGAACTATGCAATTGGTTTTGAATTGTGATGTAGCAGGTCCTAAGTTATCATGTATTAGGATGAATAAGCGTAGGTATGCTATGTGTGAAACTTCTTGTATTTGGTTGGTTGTTTAATGCGGTTATTTTTATATTGTAATACAGGTTATTTTTATATTGTACTACCTCCGTCCCAAAATAAGTGTCCAGTTTGACTTTTTCAAGTCAAACTGGTTCAATTTTGACCTTAAATATTTTTGTGTGTGTTAGTATAACCTTAATGCAGTTGTTGTATTTAATTAATGCAGAATAGTGTTGCCTAACGGGCCTGAGAATATAAAAAGATACGGACAGATTTGTTTAGTTGTATGAAGTTATGTGTTTTTGTGCGAGCATTTGTAGAACTTCAATGTAGTTTTTGTATCGAATTAATGTAGTTTAGGGTTGCCTATCGTGCCTGAGACTATGATAAAATATGGGCAGATGTGTTCAGTTGTAGAAAAAGTATATGTGTGTGGGTTTATATGCTATTAATTCAGCTGACGTAATGAAGCGATGCATCAACTAATATTGGGAATACTGTGTAGAGTATTAGTCTTGGTTAGGCTATGTGCATAGTGTCTTAGTTGTTTGTGTGTTTGTGTCTTATTTAGGATTGCTGCGGGGCCCGCTGAAAGCTCGCTGCAAACCTTTAAGAGAATGAAATTTTGATATTAGCTGCATCAATATGATATATAAGATAAATAAAAACAAACATCAATATGTTCACACAAACTTTTAAGAGAATGAAATTTTGTGCATGAAATTTTATGCTTTCATGCATTTTATATATGTGCTTTCTAGCAACTTAGTGGAATTTTGTGAATGAAATTCTGTGAATAGGATTAAAGTTGCCTGTTTTTTACCGTCATTAAAAAATGGATAATATATATAGTTACTCACTAGTTTTGGTATGACATATCTGCTCTTTATAGCTCCACATAAACGACATCGTAAGCCTATTTGCTCTTCAAGGTAGTTATCACCATGATTCCTCTTTCTTGTGAGCATCATCTTTTTCCCTAATAATTGAATCCAATATGCATTAGCATCTTTTAGTTTATCCTTTTTAGAAAAGGACCTCATAATTTGGCATTCATATTCGCTTTTTATGGTATTGATTATATTGGTATCAATCAAAGACCGAATGCGAATGTCAAAATTGGAGCTACTTACATAAAAAAGGATAAACGAAAAGAAGTTGGTCCATGTTGTATTCTATTATTAGGGAAAAAAGATGATGTTCACGAGAAAGGGAAATCCTGGCCATAGCTACCTTGAAGAGCAAACAGGCTTAAGATGTCGTTTATGTGGAGCTGTAAAAGAGCAGGCATGGGATACCAAAGCTAGTGAGTAACTATATATATTTAGTTTTTGAAATTTTGTACATTATTGTTTAGGTATGATTCGGCTTGAGAGTTTGGTGAATAGGATTAAAGTTGCCTGTTTTTTACCGTCATTAAAAAATGGATAATATATATAGTTACTCATTAGTTTTGGTATGACATATCTGCTCTTTATAGCTCCACATAAACGACATCGTAAGCCTATTTGCTCTTCAAGGTACTTATCACCATGATTCCTCTTTCTTGTCAGCATAATCTTTTTCCCTAATAATTGAATCCAATATGCATTAGCATCTTTTAGTTCATCCTTTTTAGAAAAGGACCTCATAATTTGGCATTCATATTCGCTTTTTATGGTATTGATTATATTGGTATCAATCAAAGACCGAATGCGAATGTCAAAATTTGAGCTACTTACATAAAAAAGGATAAACGAAAAGAAGTTGGTCCATATTGGATTCAATTATTAGGGAAAAAGATGATGTTCACGAGAAAGAGAAATCCCGGCCATAGCTACCTTGAAGAGCAAACAGGCTTAAGATGTCGTTTATGTGGAGCTGTAAAAGAGCAGGCATGGGATACCAAAGCTAGTGAGTAACTATATATATTTAGTTTTTGAATGTGTAATGTGTTTGGTTTAATGTCATTTCTGATTTTTTAAAATTGTATATCTTCATTCAGATTATATAACTTTAATGTAGTGTTTGCATTGAATTAATGTATTTTACGATTACCAACGGGCCTGAGAATAAGATAAAAAAGGCGGCAGATTTGTTTAGATGTATGAATTGTGTGTTTGTATGAGCGCATTTGTAAAATTTTAATGCAGTGTAAAAAACTTTGAGAGCAAATATGTCGTTTATGTTGAATTCAAAACTTTGAGAGCAAATATGTGTTACCGAAGCTAGTGAGTAGCTATGTTATCCTTGTTTATTATTGAATATATAAGTCACTCATGCATTAAACTTTGATTGTGTATAAGTCACTGATGAGAAGTTAGATTATGTATAAATCACTCATTTATTTTAAATTGTTGAATGTGATTTACAGGTAGTAATGATAATGAAGCGGATCAAAATGACGAGATAGCAAGCACAAGATCATCAAAAAGGCAAAAAAAAATTTCAACCAAACTTGTCGGTACGCGAAAACATGCCCAGGGAGACGAACCCGAAGAAAGTAGCCATCAGGCAAAAAAGAAAAAGAGCCAAAATACGGATGGAAATGATTTACCTGATCAAAATCCACCAGAATCAGATGATATTCAGAATACTCCGAAGCAGGCGAAAAAGAGAAAAGGTTTTTCTTTAATACATTTGAATTTAAGTTTTGATAGAAGATAATTTAAATTGTAATGTACTGGTCTGTTTTGTTTAGTGTAGTTTGTGTTATTTGCGGAAATGTGTTTATAATGCAATATGTGTTTGTTTGCTAGGTTGTTTGCTTAATGCACTTAAATGTACGTTATGATGCAGTATGTGGCAATAATGTGTAAATATGAGTTAGTCTACTAGGTTAAATGTGTTCTTATGCTAGGTTGTTTGCTAAACGCAAAAATTTTTCTTAGCATTATTTATGATAGGTTTTTTTTACAGTAGGTTTTTTTTAGCTGTGTACTTTATGTCGCTATTTATATTGGTGTGATGCAGTTACTTTTGCATGTGTTTTTTTTTAAAAAAGCGATGCAGTAAATCTACATTGTGATGCATTATAGAGTAGTTTTTTACAATAGGTTTTTTTAGTTTGGTACTTGATGTCGTTATTTGTATTTGTGTGATGAACTGAAATTTAAACTGTGATGCACTTAATTTTATTCTTTGATGCAGCAGCAAAAACTGTGAGTGATGCATTAGTTTAAACTGAATTTAAATTTACGTTTGTGTTTCATTAGTTTGGTATGATGTATTTAATTTTTGCATTATGTACAGTAGGTTTGTTTTAGTTTTGTACTTGATTTACTAGTGTGATGCACTTAGTTTTATTCTTTGATGCAGCAACAAAAATTGTGAGTGATGCATTAGTTTAAACTGAAATTTAAATCTACGTTTGTGTTTCATTAGTTTGGTATGATGTATTTAATTTTTGCATTATGTACAGTAGGTTTGTTTAGTTTTGTACTTGATGTACTGCTGTGATGCACTTAATTTTATTCTTTGATGCAGCAGCAAAAACTGTGAGTGATGCTCCGTCACCTGTTGATGTGAATAAGTTGAAGGGTAAAATGTTAAGTCTTGGAAACGACGTAGATGTTGTTGGGAAAATGACAAAGAAAGGTACTGAAGTGGGTGTAGAAAAGTTGGCTGGGAGAAAGAAACTGGCAAAGGGGAATAAAGGTATTCACGATAGTCAAATAGTCGTTGTGAAAAAGAAAGTTGCTATTAAAGGAAAAAAGAAGGTTAGTGATAATGATGTTATGGAGCAAGATCCTCTATCGATTGATGTTGGAAATATGGATTCTGATGGTGAAAAAAAGGTTACTTTTCCTAATATTAGTTCAAGAATATCTTCTAATCAATTGAAGCTTGTATTGGAATCTTTAACAAACGCCCAGGTTGAGACTATAAAAGAAATGGGTTTGGGAGAATATTATAATAATTTTGATTACCCTTCCATTCCATCAAAGCTTTCGTACTGGGTTGCGTTTAACTTTGATTGTGATACGGACACAATACACATGGATGATGGAAGACAGATTAAGGTCACAAAGGAGTTAATTCATGAAATGCTTGGAATACCCATGGGAGATAAAGAAGTGATTGCTCTTCGAGCTACAACGACAGAAGACAAAACAACAACGGATTGGAGAGCTACAACTCCATGGGGAGGGGATAAAGCGCCAAGGCCTCATATATCTATAGTTGTTGATCATGTTTGTAATTTGATAACAACGGGTTGGGAGTTCAAAGTTGGATTTTTAGTGGTGTTTTTAAATATTGTGGTTGGGGGTAATAAGGATGGCACAATCAATCAAAGGTTCTTGCCTACATTAAGAGATATTGAAGATTTCAAAACTATGATTGGTATGGATATGCTTTAGAATGCATTCGGTCAGGAGTTAAGACATGGAAAACAAGTCCAGGAGGTTATTTCGGTGCTTCCAAACTTCTTTTGGCGGTACGTTTTTTTAATGCTTCTAAACTTCTTAGTATGTTTAATCTTATTTTCGCAGCATCAATACCTTTTTTCACTGCATCATATATAAGATAAAACATAACAGTTATTCCGTATATTAAATGCATCATTTCCTATATTAACTGCATCACTTCCTTTTTTTGTAGCTACTATACTGCAGCTCCACAATCTCACCAACTATAACTATGGAAAGAACATCACCTGTTTTCAAAGGATGGAACACCGATTTGTTGAAACAACGAGAGAAAGAAGAAATGGATGTTATGAAAGGTTTCGGGAAATTTCCAATCTTGGAAGGTTACGAGTTCTTCCCCCCCAAGCAGAAGGTTGGCAAGACAAAGAAAAAGAAAAATATTGGAAAAACAAGTCAGGTAAAAACTAAGTTTCATTTAAAGTATTAATAAAGGATTTTAAAGTATTCACTGCATCATAATGTATTATTCACTGCATCATAATGTATTTTAAAAAAAAATTAAGGATTAATAAAGGATTTTAAAGTATTCATTGCATCATAATGTATTATTCACTGCATCATAATGTATTTTAAAAAAAATAAAGGATTAATAAAGGATTTAAAGTATTAATAAAGGATTTTAAAGTATTCACTGCATCATAATTTATTATTCACTGCATCATAATGTATTTTTTAAAAAATAAAGGATTAATAAAGGATTTTAAAGTATTAATAAAGGATTTTAAAGTATTCTCTACATCATAATGTATTATTCACTGCATCATAATGCATCATAATGCATTAATAAAGGATTTTAAAGTAGTATCCAAATTTGTGAGTGACAGTTGTAAATAATTCAATATGGTACATAATTTTTGCAACGTAGGCCAAAAGCTTAAGGTTTAGTTTGGATCAAACCATCCTGACCTATATCAAGATAACCCTTTTTGACCCCTTGCCTACCACTTCAAGCTCTATGTCTTAATTTGACAGTTTTTAAAACTTTGAAAAACTGCATCATAGTTATTATTCACTGCATCATAATGTATTTTTTAAAAAATCATGCAGGAAATGAAGGATAGCTTGAATGCCTCACTGTCAACGATTAAGGAAATGTTTGAAAGTAACAAACAGAAGCTTAAGATTGCATTCGAAGAATACCCACATGATGAAGAATTTAAGACGTTTGAAGAAAAAAGTAAATCATTTTTTAAAGACTTGTATGAAGGCGTGTCTGATGGGGCGAATCACAGTACCGAGAATGATAAGAGTGCTGACGCCGTGAAAGCTACTCAGAATGATGGTGCAACTGATGCTACTCAGAATGATGGTGCAACTGCATTTGATTTGCAAAAATTTGATGTGGCGAATAAGAATGTCGATGCTATGACCAATGTCCAGATTGATGGTGGGAAGACCAATGATAATATCTCGCTTAGTTCAATGGAGGAAGGAAATTCTACCCCAAACTCAACACCAGAAATGACGAGAAGGACAAGGTCAAGTACCACAATAAATTGGACGACAACAACGGAAGGAGCAGCAGCATCGCCCACTAAAGGAGCAGCAGCATCGCCCACTAAAGGAGCAGCAGCATCACCTGCATCACCTGCTAAAAAAAAGGAAGTTGGGAACAAGGGGCCAAAAGCAAAAACATCAACCAAAGGAGAAGCAGCATCAACAAAAGGAGCAGCAACATCATCACCCGCTAAAAAGATGGAAGTGGGGAAAAAGAAATCCCCTAAAAGTAAATAAACGCTAACACTTCTCTTGCTTTTGTATAATATTTATTATCTAGGAACGTATATTTTGAATTCAGCTTTTGAATGTCTGTAATATAACTAGAAGAAAACTTAAAACTCGTATCTCCTATTTTGGGTTTAATGTGAATAGTAATTATGTTTAATGCTACAATTCGGCCGCCTCATAAGGTTTATTTAACTAGTAATAAACTAAACTATAATGCAGTTAGCATTATAGTCTATACTAGTTTATAAAGAAAATTTCAATCAAGTATTTTTAAAAAGTTTGATTCTTTATTAACAGATTGTGCAAATCCTAAAATATGTGATGAAATATACAATAAAGATGGAGCTATCGTCATTTATGATGATTCATTCCTTGAATATCAATCACAAACGCTACTCGTTGATAGTGAGGAAGAAGTGTTTCACGCGGACCCAGAGATGGATACAGAAGTTGGAATTGAAGACAATGAAATGCAAGGTGGAATGAAAACCCTTTTTATCTTGTCTTTTTATCTTGTCAATTAGTTCCACTGCATCATAGCATTATAGTCTATACTAGTTAAAGAACATAATGCAAACTGGTTTATAAAGAAAATTTCAATCAAGTATTTTTAAAAAGTTTGATTCTTTATTAACAGATTGTGCAAATCCTGAAATATGCGATGAAATATACAATAAAGATGGAGCTATCGTCAATTATGATGATTCATTCCTTGAATATCAATCGCAAACGCTACTCTTTGATAGTGAGGAAGAAGTGTTTCACACTGACATGGATACAGAAGTTGGAATGGAAGACAATGAAATGCAAGGTGGAATGGAAATCCTGGGAGCAGATAAAAGTAAAATTACAAAAACCCTTTTTATCTTCTCTTTTTATCTTGTCGATTAACTTCACTGCATCATAGTGTTTTATCATAGTAATGCACTGGAGTTTGGGTTCTCATTACAATTCACTGCATGACTAGTTAACAAAACAATATGATGCAGTAAAACTGTATCTATGATGCATTAAAAACAAGTTATACTGTTTTCCCAAACAAAAAAAATTGTTTAATTTTATTCTTTTTATATTGTCTGTAAATTTCACTGCATCATTGTGTTTTTAGATTAGTAATGCACTGGAGTGTGAACTACCATTAAAGATTAAGGCATGAGTAGTTACCAAAATACATGATGCAGTTAAATGTAACTATGATGCAGTAACAAACAAGTTTTTCTGTTTTTTCAAAAAACTATTGTTTATTTTGATTGTTTTAATTACAGGTTCTAAAATTTTCAAAGAAGCTAACTTTCCTTCAATTGGAATTGAAGAAATCAACAATTTAGTGACCAACTTTGACTTACCTTCTATCGAAGAAGTAAACAAACAACTTTTGGAATACTCGGTTATGAAACTACCTTTCTTAGCTGAAGTCGAAGACAACATGCCAAAAAGTTTCTTATTTGAAGATGCACCAAAATCTCCCCAAATTCAAAAAGTCCAAATTATTAAACCTTTTCATAGTATGAAGTTGAGGTTACCGAAAAACTACACAAGAACTTTAAAAGGAAATACACCATTGAGTGAACAACCTATTGTCGAACAACATGAAAAATATACGGATGTTCCGCTATCAGCCGAAATTCTAACCGAACCAAAGACTACAAAGTTTGATGCTATAAGGGAGAAATTAATGAAAAAGGATGTCGGGAAGTTAGGTGCTAAAGGAAACATAGAGGAAGATATGTTAGCTGAAATTCGTCTAAGACAAGAGATTGGTAAAAGAAGAAGATCTAACAAAGAACAAGCTAAAGAAACAGCCGTGGAAGATGAAAATGTTGGGAAGGAGGTCTCTAAAAAGACACAGGCTAAAAAACAAGTGCTTACAAATCTTGGTAGAAAGCAAAGTGACACTCAATTGTCAAAAGAGAATGAAAAGAAATCTAAGATAGAAAAAGCTAAGTCGCTACCTGCAAAAAGCAAAAGGATAGAACAAAATGAAATATATATGCACGCATCACCCATTAGTTGCATTGCTCCACCGGATGATATTGAAAATGATAAACGTGAAGTAAAGCTGCCTCCTGCTTTAACGTCGCCATTTTATCAACGGAAAATCGTATTGGGGCAACCACTAACTGAAGAGGGGAAAAAATTAGCAGAATACATATGGGGCAATAAGACACCCGAATCGTAAGTTCTAAACTACTGCATCATATTAAAAACATTACTTTTCACTGCATCACTTTTCAAATGTTAACTGCATCATATATTTATATAACTGCATCAATTCCCTATGTCACTTCATCAAGTATTATTATCATAGCATTATTTATAAATGTTCTCTGTATGAATTTTAATTATTTTCTATGCATATCGTAAGTTCTAAACTACTGCATCATATTAAAAACATCACTTTTCACTGCATCACTTTTCAAATGTTCACTGCATCATATATTTATATAACTGCATCAATTCCTTATATCACTACATCAAGTATTATTATCATAGCATTATTTATAAATGTTCTCTATGAATTTTAATTATTTTCTATGCATCAAACATTTTTATCACTGCATCACATATTTTTATCAATGCATCACTTCCTTGCTTTAATGCATCAGAGATAGATAACCCATGTTTATATCAAAATGTACAGGGAGTTTATTTACCAGACCAAAAAAGGAGTTGGCGTGGAAGGCGTTTTTTTCTTGAGCCTATACCCTGAGATACAAATTGCGTCACTCATACTAGACTTATGGTCTTTTGTATTAAATCATGAGGAACAACATCGAGACAAGCTTTCGGGCAATGGAAATGTATATTGTGATACGGGGATGCTTGTAAGTAATTCTAATATATAACTTATTTATTTTTGAATTATAAATTTTGTTATCATTAGTAATCATTTGACGTTAACTAAAACAGAATAATTATGTTGTTGAGTCGGGGAA
Organism: Glebionis coronaria; assembly: GCA_025667525.1. Taxonomy (NCBI): domain Eukaryota; kingdom Viridiplantae; phylum Streptophyta; class Magnoliopsida; order Asterales; family Asteraceae; genus Glebionis; species Glebionis coronaria. The sequence continues at coordinate 24,594 of JANFOE010001266.1, read as the reverse complement.
GAATGTGCAAGAAAGGATGAAAATTTTTGATGAAAATATTCAAAACGTTTTAACTCAAGCAAAACGGAAGAATTTTCTTGACGTCGACTTGGTAAGTATATTTATTATGAGAATTAAATGATTGTATTTGTGAGATTGTTTATAATAAATTTAAATAATTATAATAAATATATACAGGTATTTTTTCCTTGTGTAAAGATGACGAAAGATACTTCGTCAAACCATTTCTATATCATTTGTTTTAATTTGAAGACTGCTGAGATCGACATCATAGACAACATAGATAACGACATTGATGATATAGAAAAGCGATATGGTGCTTTCCCATTTGCCCTCGTAAGTCTCATACTTAATGCATTATTGTGCTATTTTTCACTACATCAAAGTATTATATCTCATGAATAGTGCATTACAAATGATATATATGTTTATTTTAAATAGAGGAAAACCCTTTATATATAACTAGATTTATAACATACTTGATGTTTTATGGTGCTATTTTTACAGTCCTATACCATATGAATAATATTGATAATATTACTGCATCATAGAATTAAGAAAACTGCATTACAATGTTATAACTGTTTATTTAAATTTACACAGATTGATTCCTTTACAAATTACCTGGAGAGACATAGACACCCAAAACACATTGCCATTTTGGTTGCTGAACCTAACATTGTTGATTTTAATTGGAAAACAAAATACAATGGTGTCGATTGCGGGGTATTTGTTATGCGGCATTTGGAAACATATATTGGAAGAGGAAACTTCTTACAACCATTGAAGAAAGAAGGACCACCTCAGAAAACACAACTAAAGATGCTTCGTGCAAAGTACATGGCCAAAATACTTCTAATGGATTTTAACATCAAAAAAGGAAAGTTGTTAAAGGACGCACAAGCATACTTCATGAAAAAGCCAAAAATTTCAAAGCTTATAACAGATGCTGATGTTAGATTTGATAAAGCTTTGTGGAAGAAATTTAGTGCTACCGTAAGCAAGACAATTGATGAATAAAGAGCTGCATCAAATTGTCATCGTCAATTTCAATACTACCCTAGGAAGACAACTGTTAACTAAAAATCTTGTTTTATTACTCTTTAATTGAAGTACTCATTGTGTTTTTTACAAACTACTTGTAAACATGAAGATTTTTACACAATTTTATTCACTTGTTAGTGTGTGTTACTATTTGTTGAAATTCAATGATTATTTTTTTTAACATATGAAATTAAAAAATATATATACTTCACTGCATCAAAATATATTTGTTATGCAAAATTTACTGCATCAAAATGCCACTATGTTAAAAAGGTGTAAAACTGCTATGTAAAAAAGTAACAGCATTAATATGTGAAAAATAGTTGCATCAAATTGTCATTGAGACTCAAATATATAAAACTGCTTGTTGATTTCATTTTTAATTTGTGTTTGTGGATTGTTTTAAGCTTGGGTATTCAGTTTTTTTTTTTAAAAAAAAAAAAAAAGTTTTACCAAAAAGGACGTGGCCAGGACTCGAACCTGCGCCACTCCTCTCACAACACAACACACATACCACTCTGCCCTTGGGTCTTTTACTGATATACTTTCAATTCAAACTATATTTAACACGATTTTGTTCTGCTTATTAATAATCAATTCGAGATTTATAAGCTCATTTCAAGCTTATTTGTTAAGCAAACTTCAAGCTTTTCATTTTTCCTTTGTTATTCTAGTAGTTTAGGACTTTTTGGTACTAAGTTTTTATTTTTCACGTTTTTCAATTATTTTTTATAATTATTTTTAATACCCGTTTTTTATAAAATAGTTTAAAAATAGATTAATTAGGTTTAAAAATTTACAAAAATTATTTTTAGGTTTTATATAAATAGATTTAGGTAAAAAATGCCACTATGTAAAAAAGGTGTACTTAAACTGCTATGTAAAAAATAACTGCATCAATATGAGAAAGTAACTGCATCAATATGCAAAAGTATCTGTCACAATTATTCAAAGTAGGTAAACAAGTATGTAAAAGCAACTGCATCAATATGTAAAAAGTAGCTGCATCAATATGTAAAAAGTAGCTGCATCAATATGTAAAAAGTAGCTGCATCAATATGTAAAAAGTAGCTGCATCAAATTGTCATCATCAATTTCGCCTAGATTTGAGACCAGTTCTTGTCGCCGACGCCTCCTGAGATGTTTTCTTGATTTTTTCAGATGGTTGCATTCTTTCGTTTGTACATGTTCTGGAATTATGACCTTCTTTATTCCCGCATTTACTACATGTCCTCCGCTTGTCACTTGATTTAGCTGCTTCTTTTTCAATCTCAGCTTTTGACTTCCACCTCGTATGAACACCGGATCCTTTATTTGAGCTCACGTCTGAATTATTTATAACATTTGAAGTTGAGGTTGGCTCCTTCACACCAAGCATTGCACTAATAATATCTTTCGAGTTAAGTTTTGGAACTGTTGGAACATCGATTTTAGCTTTATTCAACAACTCCATCATTTGCTCCTTATAAATCTTCAACATGCCAATGTCATGAACCAAGCGATCAATCGTAGATTCAAAAATCTCGTACAAATCAAAAACCTCACTTTGCAAAACTGAATCTGACCCACTGACTGTCCTAACTGTAGCGTTGAAAGGCTTAGCATCCATTGACCACCTTTTCTTCAAGTATTTCCGAGGAAACTCTTTCACATTGTTCATTCTCAACACGTAAAAAATGTGCCTACAAAGAAGACCATATGACTCGTAGTGTTTACAGCTACATTGAACTTCCATTTCAGATTTACAAAACTCCACCTGCATAACAGTTTTTAAAAATATTAAAATTTAAAAACACACTGCATCAGTGCTAAAAACTTACTGCATTATAATAAACAATATAAGAACACATACCTGATAAACAACAAAGTTATTTTCACCCCTGATTTTGTTCTCAGCTTGCATATCACGGATTGAATATCTCTCACCATTATCAACTTGGGCAACATTTATCGACATGCAATGGGAATAAGAAGCATATATCTCATTTTGAACTTCCAAGAATATAGTTCGAGTATAAAGAGTACTTGCTTCTTTTTCAATCTGAAGATCAGTTTTGAGTTTAGGATTCTTATATCTTGAATCGTGATCGTTCTTACGCTCAATATACCTCTGGTACTCGATAGCCGTCTCATAATGACTAAGAAATTCAACAAGTGTCAAATATTTACTTGTCCATTTACCAAAGAAATGGTTCTCGCTTTCGGACCTAGAGGTGGTACGCATGAGGCCTGCCATAAGCACATCACGCAAATATGCCGGGATCCAGCTTTCCCGTAGGTCAAACATATCTTGTAACCATTTGTTATCACCAAGTTGGAAATCCTCAATCATACGTTCCCACTCTGCTTCAAATTCAAAAGGCAAAATCTGATCGATCCAAACTATATCACATATACGCCGTTTGAAATTTGTGTTTTTGCAGATTGAAGTCCCCACCTGAAAATTCATAAAAATATAAAACTACTGCATTAAAGTATAAATATAGTGCATTAATATGAAAAATTTCCAAACAACTCTAGCTCTAAAAACATGACTTTAAAAAATACTGCATCACAGTGTAAAACATAGTGCATTAATTTGAAAAAAAACAAATAAACAGTAATAGATACTTTAAGAAACCAAAACAATTTTCCATGTTGATCACTGAGTCGCTTAAAACGTACAAAAACGGTAATGTTTTACAACAGACAAGTGAGAACATACCTTTGTAACCAACTTTTGCATGATATGCCACATACAAAAACGGTGTATAGTATTTGGGAAGTATTCTGGTACTACGATCTTTATAGACGGGTCCTGATCGGTAATTACAACTTGTGGATCTGTACCAAACGCCTTTTTGAATTGTTCAAGTAGCCATTGGTAAGCACCAACCGATTCATCAGATAGTAAACCCGCAGCGAAGGTTATACAGCGGTTGTGATGATTAATGCCAGTAAAAGGGATGAACACCATCTTGTACCTACATTTTAATATACAAAGAAATAAACTAAAATACTAAATAAAGCTGTAAAACACGATTAAATTTTTTGATAGAGAATTAAGATAGAATATACTTGTTAGAACGAAAAGTAGCATCAAATGAGACGATATCACCGAAAACACCATAGTCCTTAATTGCTTGCTCATCAGCCCAAAAAAGACCAACCAATTTATCGTCAACACCTAAAAAAAAAAAAATTAAAATAAGAAACTAATAGAAAAAAAAATGTTGTATGAACTGCATCAAAACACAAAAATGAACTGCATTACCTGTTTTGTATTCAACATAGAATCCTGGCGAATGCAACTTTTTGCTCAAAAGTTTTTCAACGGCCATCTGTGCATCACGATCACGAAGAAACAAGTTCACTTTCTTCTTCAAATTCTTACAGTCAACAACTGTAGCTCCAATTCGATCGAAACCACCACACAACTGTTTCAACAATTTAAACCCCGTAGAAGGACCAAAATTAGCATTAGAAGCCTGAAACAGAAAATGTTGCTTTGTGAATCCCAATTCCCGAGAACTCTTCATGAATATCATATCCTTTTCGGCTACCAGAGGATGGTTGTGTCCTTCTATAAAAGTGTACACTCTATAAAGACCTCCTGGAATCTTCTTAATACGAATTTTAGCCAAACAACCACATCTACTAGAGCCTCGATTCCTTGTCTGCTTTACTTCAACATTCTCATCCATAGTAAAGTCACTAACGTCAGATATAACCTCCTTAGGCTTATTAGCAGCCTCTTTAGGTTCAGGATTGATACCTTCTTTTGAACATACAAACCACTTCAAGCTTGGTGGTTCACCATCTTTTGGTTTATAATGCCCACCCTTTCTAACATCAAAACCGGCCCTTTTACCATAATCCTTATAGAAATCATAAGCTTGATCAATAGACACAAACTTAGCACCTTCCAAAGGTACATCGCCAATATCTTTATCTGGAAACCACGTCCTGTTTCCATCATCATCACAAGTATAATAGCCAACATGATCCTTGACATGAACAATCTCAAAATCTGTATGTTTAAAAACAAAATGAATAGTTAATGCATCAATGATATAAGTTAAGTGCATCATAGTATAAACTTCTACACTTAACATAATTTAGCCTAAACGTAACCTACACATAATCAACAACTATAAAGCCCGTTGGAAACTTTTTTGGAACAGTGGCTTATATCATCAACTATTAAGCCCGCTGCAAAGCTCGCTGCAAGCTCGCTGCAAGCCCGCTGCAAGCCCGCTACAAGCTCGCTGCAAGTTTTAATTTTAGATTCTTGTCGCAATGCGGGTAGTCAGCCCTCATATTCCTAGAAAAAAACATGAACCTGACACAAATATGTTTGTTATCACATGTTACTGAATTATATATATGAATCTTAAAATTCAGAACCCACCATCCCTATGACTCCCTATCACCATATTCCCAGTGCGTTAGTCACCAAAACTCAAAAAACCCGGCGACTCGTAATCCTTACTTTCCTAATGTCCTCATAATCCTCACACAAAAACCAAAAGCAAACTCATCCGTATAAGTGTAAAATTACAATTCAGTAGCATAAAGAAAAGATAAAGTTATGTATGCATAAGCAGATAGTGTGTAATGTATTAGCCCATTGGAGTATCATCTTTAACTAGATCGCAAGATAAAGTTATGCATAAGTTGTATATATGCCAATATTTGTGTACTAGCCGGTTTATATATCTCCTTGTTTATCCATTCTGTAACACTGATGCTAGCGCGGAATCGTTAAAAAAATGTCCTAAGAATACCATTAAAAATCTTGTTGAGCTAATTATGCAGTTTTTCTTTTTTTGTCTGTGCAGCCCATCATCCAAGCATAAATGCTGCCGTGGAGCTCTTGAAAAAAGGTCTTAGATATTGAACTCAATTCTTGTTCGGGAATGTGTATGCATTAATAGCAGACATGATTTCCCTAACACAGCAGTTATTATGCTGAAATGGCTTCTAATATCTCGTCGTTTTTTTTTTCTTTTCCTGAATGTTTGCAGGTATAAAGATTCTGAATATTGAACCTTATGATGAAGATGAACGGACGGGTTATTTGAGATATGTTCAGGTGCACTATGTTTTTAAGCTACTGAAGCCTAGTTATATATTGAGAGCAAGTCATATGTATATATGCTAATTTGATCTTTCTTTATAGATGGCTGTAACTACGTACAACACATCTCTCCCTGCTTCTGAAAGATATCGAAGTGGTTAGTGATTACCGCTACTTGGTAGTTTATAATCTGTATTCGAAGCATATGTTGGTGTATTAGGGCTACCTTGAATCAGATAACTGCAATTTTTGTTTTATAAATTTACAGGCAGAGTACAAGTTTCTTTAGTTTGGAACGCACGTAGTGAAACTTCGGCAAGTGCAGAAAAATTGAATGACTTAGCTACGGTACTCTAAAAATTAATCTTACAAAATTAGAAACTTTTCTATTTTCATAAACTAATTTTGATAGAAAGATGATGATCGGTCTTTTTAATAGAATTTTACTTGCTTTAATAAGTTTTTGGTTTGCCTTGTAGTTCTTGTGGATAAATGGGGGGCCGAACAGTAAAGTTCATTTAATTCATCCTGTTTGGGCAAACTTCCAAACGTCTACTAACAATGCGAATGGTCCTTAAATAATGCTATGTAGGCGTCGCAAGGGACATTGTAAAGCTAAGAAAATCCCAAACACGGTCCTAACAAGTTAAAGGCGCAAAAGTTAAAGCAGCGGACAAGTATTCTTTCCAAGAAATGGAGATATGGTTGGGTCAGAGTTCCAAAGCTTGTGTTTAATGAGGAAGATATTTTCGGCATAACAAGGGTTCGAAGATCAACAACTGAAGCGAAAGAGTTAGCCAGGAAGTTTAAGAGCAAATTGTTGGCGATATACCAAGTTATGTTACTCCACCAAGGTCCGATCCTCGAGTTTGGCCTTTCCCTTAATTTAGATTTCTTACTTCACAAGGAGGATCTAAGTTATCTACCATCCAGGGGTTCAAATACGTGTGTTGAAATTGACCGCATAATAACTCATTTGGCGAGGAACAACAATACTGTCAAAAAATTCACACTTGACTTGGGTTATTACTCTACATATAGACCACATTTATCTATCTTTTCTATGTATCAATTAACGGACCTGTATATAGAAAGTTGTAATTTTGACTATGATCCGACGTTTAGTGGATTTGGTAGCCTTACAAGCTTGCACTTGGGAACTCATCACGCCTCTAAAAACAGTTTGCTACATCTCTTCTGCAATTGTCCGTTACTGAAAAGTGTCACTCTTGTAAGTATCTTATTGAATAGTCAATCCTAATGCACTCTCGTAACCTATCTTAAATCTTTATATCGTAACCTGCTGCAGGACTTCCATGGAAGTATGGATGAAGCATTCACCATTGGTGAGCTATTCAAATGTTTATCAGTGATTGAATATCTGTCTGTTAAAGGTTACTACATTCGGGTAATATCGTCCACCTGGTACCTAATTGATTAAACTATGAGTAAAAATTGTTGTTGATAATCGATCTCTTTTTTATCTGTGATCAAGTGTTCAGCTCAGGACAGGGTAGCACGAGTGCTTCCAGCTCCATTACTCAATCTTAAACACATCTGCTTAGACATGCTATAAATTTCACGAAGCCTAAGAAAACTCTATAAACCTATAGTAGTTCTAACCTCATGAAAACCTAAACTAAAATAATCATGTCCGAGGCATCTACTGCATCAATTTGTTTAACTATATGCATCAATTATCAGAAATCTATAAAAATCATACCAACGCCTAAACATCAGATGTAAATTGATCAAAAGCCTAACTAAACATTATAAACCTACACAAAACTAATAATATAACAAAAACATGTAAACAAAAAAAAATACTGAATTAACAGAAAAATTAACACGTTTACCCTCATTATCAGCTGCAATGGAATTAGATCGTGATGTAGAACAATTATTACTCGTTGATGTAGAACAATCATCAACGATTGATGTAGAACAATTGTTATTGATTTCTGTAATACCAGACATCTTTTTCAATGGCGGTGAGTGGTGGTTAGTGGTGGAGAAGCGGCGGTGAGTGGTGGTTAGTGGTGGAGAAGGGGCGGCGATTGGTTGTTAATGGTGGTTAGTGGTGGAGAAGGGGCGGCGAGGCAAGGTTGTTAGGTTGTTACAGTGATCGTAGGGAAAGAAAGAGACGAAGGATAAAAAAGAACAAAACAAGAATGAGATGCGATGTGTTTGTCTTGGGTATATATAGCCTAGTGTGTTAAATGACGAAAATACCCTTGGTTATATAAATTAAAAAGTCGGTGGGGGTTGGACACGTGGCAGCACAGGAAGCCTTCCTAGACTTTTTATTTTAACAACCCTTCTCATTTTACCCCACCTCTATATATATATATATATATATATATATATATATATATATATATATATATATATATATATATATATATATATATATATATATATATATATATATATATATTAATATATATATATATATATATATATATATATTTATATATATATATATATATATATATATATATATATATATATATATATATATATATATATATATATATATATATATATATATATATATATATATATATATATATATATATATATATATATATATATATATATATATACACACACATATATGTATATATGTATATATATATATATATATATATATATATACATATATATATATATATATATATATATATATATATATATATATATATATATATATATATATATATATATATATATATATATATATATATATATATATATATATATATATATATATATATATATATATATATATATATATATATATATATATATATATATATATATATATATATATATATATATATATATATATATATATATATATATATATATATATATACATATATATACATATATATATATATATCTTTACATTATATATAACAGGAGGGAAATGCCACATCATCATGTTCTAATTCCACGTCATCACTACTTATTTTTCACCAGATTTCGAGTAATTTTGAAAATTCTTCAAAAAATCAAGAATCGAACACGGGTCTTGGAGACCAATGCAAAGAGCCTCAGCCATTAGGCCAGACTAACAGTTACGATATCAGTCTACAAAACTAAATTAATAAAGACAAGTTAACATCAAAACCCAAACCCCTGTTATCATCAATATTAAAACTCGAATATCATTCTCTATATCATTGGCAATTCTAACTGCAAAGCCTCTTAAACCCTAAATCAAACCAAAATAAAAACACCGAATCCATATGTCCAGCACTAAAACTCCTTCATCAGGTACTTTTTTCATCGCAAATCCATTCTGCCTTAATCTTATTATGTAACATCAATTTTTGAATTAGGTTGTATGATTTTTTTTTGAATTTGGGCTTTTCTCGCATTGTGTTTTTTTAATTGTTTATGTCAATGTCAATCTTGAACCTGTATGTGTCAATTGTCAATCTTAAACCTGTGTAAAACATGTGGAATCTTTTTTACTTTTGTTTGATCGGCCATGCTCTATTTATTACTTGGAATTATAATAAGGTTTGTTAAGTAGCTTCTGATGTCCCAGTATGTGATTGAGATTGTGCAGCGATGTCGAAATTTCACAGCATTCGAAACAAAAAAAGAAGAATTCATTCTTATCTTTTTATAGATTTGTCTGGTGGCTTGATGGAGATGGTAGTTGATGAGAGTGATTCATCAGAGGACGAGGTCTGTTAATACACAGGTTTGTTATTAGAATCATGTAGGTCGATTATGTGACGAACACATGATCTTTGTTTTTACCTTTTTGATCATACCCGTTTTTTGCATGAATATCATTGATTTATGAAGCCATCAATATATTAATTGATAGAAAACTCTCAATAAGTGGTCAGTAAATACCATCCATATATGCTCGCTGTTTGTTTCTATTCCTCAGTTACGCGTACATATTTTGGCTCATGATATTACTTATAATTATAAACGACTGAAATTATTAGTTGCATACTCTTAGTTTGATAGAAAACTCTCAATAAGTGGTCAGTAAATACCATCCATATATGCTCGCTGTTTGTTTCTATTCCTCAGTTACGCGTACATATTTTGGCTCATGATATTACTTATAATCATAAACGACTGAAATTATTAGTTGCATACTCTTAGTTTTGTTACTCTATTTAGGCACCTGTTAAACATTGTTGTTTTTGAGATAGCTATTTAATCTTGCTTTTTTCACCTTCAATAGTGAATCATATAGAAAAAAAAAATTTCAGTTGATCTACATATGCTGTTCATAGGACAGATATATAGAAAAAAAAAAGTTATATGGGCCATTTTATGTTTTAAAGCTTCTTTATTATGTCGTCATTGTTCTATATCATGGCATTCCCCAATCATATCTGGTAACTTCGTCTGATTAATATTTTAGCAATGACGTGCCAAGATTTTAATGTTATTCTACTAACCTGCAGATGGTCTTGATGTATTTGAAAGTTAGGTTCAGGAGCTATTTAGCAAAATCAATGCCATCTATGAACCAAAGGTAGACGTCAAACTAGGTCTCCCAGGTTGGAGTGCAGGGAAAATTTAACATTTAAACGTCATCAAAGATGCCAATATGCTGATTTAACATGGACATTTCTGTGTATCTGGAAAGACTATAAAAAGGACTATTTGTCACCTCTCATAGAGCATGGTAAGTGTTTTTAAGCTATTTGGAATGGATAATTTTTCTTTTAAACCCGATGTAAGATGTTTGTTTGTTATTACTACATACTATCTAACAAGCTGATATCACCTTCAGATTTGTGTGTTTTGTTGGTCGTTGACAGAAGAGTTTCCGAACAAACCGAAAGCATCAATACTCTAATGGTGCTTTAGTTTTCGCAGCTATACTTGATGCGGGAACTACTTAATCAGTTGGATGGTTTCAGCAACGATCAACGTATCAAGGTACTTATTTTGGTCACAGGTGAACCTTTTAAGCAAAGGTATTTCAACGCAGTTATGAATATAGGTCGATTTGGGTTATGCCTTATTTTTTAATATCAACTCAGTAATATTTATATTCAAACATAAAAAAACCTCCCAATTTTGCTACCTTTTCTTTAGCTTTGTTATTAAATTCGATAACATTAATGGCTTTGAAGATACTACATGTCATTTAGTTGGTCACTGACTGCATATTTTGTTGATGCCAATAATTCCTTTGTGTATTGTTAATTACTTGAATTATTATACATAATACTTTTAATAAGTAAAATAAATTTGTTGAGATGAAGTAATGGACATAGGGTCATAAAAATCACAACTTATAGTAGCTCCTACATGTCATTTAGTTGGTCACTGACTGCATATTTTGTTGATGCCAACAATTCCTTTGTGTATTGTTAATTACTTGAATTATTATACATAATACTTTGTAATAAGTAAAATAAATTTGTTGAGATGAAGTGATGGACATAGGGTCATAAAAATCACAACTTATAGTAGCTCCATGAGTACCTACCATATGGAATTTTTTATAGGTGATACAATTGATAAATTGCGCTGATATTTTGGACCCTGCCCTCATGTGTTCCGGTCGATTGAAATGTAAGATCGAATTTCCTAATCCTACTGAGGAAGCAAGGTATGGATCTTGCAAGTGTGTCTTTACAGAAGTTGTTTGTGATTTTAATTTTTTTATTATTATATTACATGTTTATTGAGTTCAATTTTGTCTAAACATCTTTATTGTAGATCCATTCCAGGAAGATGAATGTCAATGAGGTACTGATGTTCGCCTATATATCGTTTCTTTAGTTGTTCGTAATATAAATGCTTTACAATAAACATGTTAAAATTTGAAGCCTCAAACCCTGGTCCTTTGAAGAGTGAGAGTGGTTATAGAGAGTGACTAAAAAGGCCAAATCTCTGTCCTCTTCAAAACCCTAAAAAGTGAACAGTTTCTAAAACGGATGACACCGTTAACTAATATGGAGAACATAGCTCACAGTTACGGTCGGTGGCTGAATCGAAAGAGCTTACGAATCTTAGCGTGCCTTGGCCTCCCAAAAGTCGGATTCACATTCAGTCACATAGTTTGTAAGACAATATCACAGGTACTAGAAATTTAACCATTCCTGCACATCTGACTTATTACAATTATTAAATGATTCTATATAAGTTTGGTTTGTAACGGACACGTTACTTGCTGAAAAACAAAATATGCGTGTCCCTCAACTGTCGTAGTTTTTTGAGAAGAAGCATTATGTCGTAGTTTTTGAGAAGAATCATTTGTTCCTTTTTCTTTAATACCCATGATCTTATCTTGCCTTTCTTTTGCCGTTTTTACCTTTTTTTGGCCTTTTCCTGTCTGAAATACCCACCTCCAGAATGGATGGAAAAAAACTTAGTGCAGTGACATAACTTTTGCCCGTTCGACACGCATGGGCCGACCCCACCCGTTTTGTCACTGTAGGTATTTGTTTGCCTTGAGAGAACACAATATTTCTAGATCCGTGAGCTCTGAATAGGAAAGAGCGCTTGGGATATCTCAGGTGGTTGGTGGTTCGAATCCACCCGGATCTGTCACCTGATAAAGGTGTCTATTTGTGTTAAAGAAAGTCAAGTTATAACTCTATGATGTGTATTGAGTATCGAGTATGAGCATCATGTTTTGTTTTTATTATTTAAGTTTAAATATTTAGTTTAGGAGTAGTGTTTTAGTAACCACTCAGATTTTTCCAAATGGTACCTGAGATAAACACTAATACGAGTTTTTCAACAAGCTTTTGATTGTAGTTTACATCGTAAAGTTCTGAAATAACACGTACTCATCACTTTAATGTACATGAACTTAATATTTGCTAAGTTTTTACGCATATCTAGAGGTCATGAAAATGTGCCCATTCAAAATGCGAGTATATGTCCTACATGCTAGATGCTAAGAGTCGGGCAAAGGAAAGCTATAATAACTTTTAGAGGTTTAAGTTTGCTCTTTTTGACTGTTTACTTCCTATCTACGTATAATTCTTATTGTTTCTATTCTTTCATTTATATCATTGGCTTACGAGGATTTAATCATTAGTTAAGAATGGCGAAAACACGGTTACTATTGAGAAAGATTAACAGCTTCTTCAAAAGCCGATGGCTGCTTCGTAATTTGAAGTTATAGGATGCGCACTCATAATAATTGCAAAAACTATCCAAACACACCGACTTTAAAACTGGAACCTGCAACAGCCATAGATAAATGATCTTTAGGGGTTTAGAGTTAGACAATTACTTTTTGATCATGGTGAATCTGAGTTCGACTATTTTAGGTTAAATAATATTTCGCTTTGGATAATAGTAGCAACAATAGAACCTATTAGCAAAATGCAGATACAACCACCCCATACTCTTCTTCGACCAATTCTGTTATAAATGATTTCTTTGTACTACAAAATTCAGGTTATAATGCCATTTATTTTGAGAAGGAAGAAAGATTGGCGTAAAGGTTAATGAGTCTTGTGGAAATAAATAGACTTTGGACCTTCCGTAGACAATAAGAAATGCGTGAAGGCATTTGGCAAGGTGGGATTTTGTGCATGAGTGGCATAGAAGGTCGATATCAAGTGTTTTTTTTTGGTAAAGGGTTACCCCGGTCGATATGAAGTTCTCTGGCATTGATTCGGACCTCAGTATATCACTAATTCACAAATAACTTGCAATCATGCATTAAAAGCATCTACTATTTATCTGTAAAACATCACTTCTCTGTATCATGTTGATTTTTTTCCCTAGATTATATTGATCTGTTTCGTATGTTGTGTTGACCTTCTCATTTTGATGGAATGTTTAGATATGTGATTTTAAATCTTCCCTCTTTGCCAATTATGATGCAAAACAAACCTTCAAACTCTATGGCTCTTAAACCACCAGCTGGTAGCTTCTAACCACCATAGACTTCTGTTACAACTGATGTAAATGGTACCAATTCTCCCATTACACCCAATGTGATTTCTGGGGAAGGTAAACCTTTTCAAGGCACATCTCAACCAATAACATCCGTTGCAGTGCACCGTTAGTCACAACTAAATCTAAGCCTCCAAGATTGCCGCTGTCTATTCAAACAAAAACGGTTCCAAGGTATGGCTCTTCACTTATTATTATTATTATTATTATTATTATTATTATTATTATTATTATTATTGTCTGAGTCTGTTTAGCCGATAATGGGCATTAATCTTAATTTTTCTGTACTGCAGTCATGTTCACCTTACCGCAACATCATTACCTATAATTGGGACCCAAACGACACCGAGGAAAGTTACTAAAAACGAACTTCAAAGCGTAGCAGGAATGACAGCAACTTCAATTGCAACTGAACAACCAAGCTGGTCATGTTTAATGAAAAGGATGAAATGAAGATGGAGACTATGTCGTTATGACTTGAGGGAGCTCCATCACCATCTGGGAGCCAATCTTTATAGTAAAATTCAAATTGGTAAGTACATGTTCTGTGGGCTTCAGTTTGGGAGAGATGGAATGAGATTGGACTATTTCTCATGGTGTGGCCCTTCTCTTAAGGACAGACTCTTTGACCACATTGATGTATAGATATAATGACTGTGAGCGTTGTGGCTTGATTGATCTGCTATAAAAGTTTGCATGATGAGCATGCCAACTGTGGGTTTTTGTAGTTATGCTCATTTTCACTTACACACATAGTGAAGTTTATAAGAGATAATTGTTATTCAAACATGAAGTTTATAAGACAAATTTTTGTTTCTTCAGTCTCACTGGCTGCCTTTCATCCCACTTACTGTTAACTGTAAGTACTTTTTTTATGTTACTAATTCAGTCAACCATTTATATTGTTTTGTGGATCGGATTGAATAGCCAAATATTTTTGTTTGGAGATCTCAGCTACATGTGAAAAAGTCATGTTATATTAAAGCTTTTAATATTGCTGATCTTTAAAGTAATCGAGTTTTTTGATTAGATTGTTCTTCGAAAATATGCTTTTAGCGGAAATTTCAATCTGGCAAAACCTTCTAATATTGACATCAATGTTTTATGCCTTCATGATAAAGAAAATTTACAGGTTACATGAAGGCCAAGAATCGCAAAGATATGGCGGGGTATTGTGAGTTCAGGTGAAAAAAAGGCACGCAAGAGTGCACTACTGCTGCTAAAGTTGGACCACCAAAGCTTGAGATGGTACAACAAATATTCTTGGATGGTTGATGATTATTTCAGTCGGGTTTAGTGTAGTCGGTTGGCAATGGGTCAAAACGAAAAACGTTGGTCGAGGTGTGTCAAAACTTAGGCTACCCTTCAAGCGCGGAAACATTTATCGCCCTTTCAGTCTGTCCATTTCTTCTGTTCTTCTAATAACGTGCGTGTTTTTTGTTAATTACTTGCTCATATTTCGAAGACCCTGAATCACTTTATGAAAGTGAAACTTTTGGAGCTTCTTATGGATATGGAGTCCATGCATAGTGTGACCAAAACCGGTGCATACAGAGCTTGATGAGGTCATCATAATAGGAGCTTGTGAAGTTTTTAAACTTGTGTTCCAAGTAGGTTTTTGCAGCTTGTGAGTGAGACCTGATAGCAAAAGCTAGGTATTCAAAGTAGTTTCCACTAGGGCAGTTGTAGTAGAGATGTGCCTTAGATTCGTCAAATCCAACAACCAGTAGATCAACACCATAGGCTCGATAATTCCTAGGTACAAATTGTTTAAGCTGATCCTTGATGAGGTCTTAGCTTGGCTTGATAAGTTACTGTTTTGGAAATAAATAATCATATAAAAGATTATCAGCCCAAAAATATAATTATATCTCATTTTGTGTACATAGCACCCATTAGTGGGTAAATGAAAGCTGAGCCAATCCATGTTCATTTTTTGTGCCTATTTTTCTTGAATCAATCTTCTGTATTTGTTTAACAACTGTCAATAGTATTTGTTCTTTGACTTCATCTAGGGTATGTTGCTCAAGGAGCTAAAATAGACCCAACAGATGTCGTCATCGTTGGACCACAACATAAAGACCCACACAACGAATGTTCAGTAATCAACTTACAAGACTTAGGTTCTAAAAACAAGCGAAAGCAACAAAAGTCAGGCATCAAACAAGTCAAGGGAGTTGCAGGACCAGTTTTTGGTCTCTCATTATCGTCATCTTTTAAAAACGGTAAAGATGATTGCGTTGGAATGTCTCAAGAGAATCCATTTTGGAACTGTGAACTGAGAGAAAATGAAAATGAAAACTGACAATTCTGATGGTCAAGAGCTACTAACGCAAAAGCTGAAGCCGAGATGTTTGACGCCAAGGCCAGTGAGGCTAGACAATAAGCCGAGAGGCTGCAGAGAATTGCCTTTAGCTGAAAAGACGAATATATGCAACCCTCAAAATTAGATGGTCAATCAAGTGATATTTGCTCACTTGGTTCCATTTAAGTAAGTTTGCCATTACCTAATATTAGGTTTCTAAATTTGCGTAGGTGGTTGTTCTATGCAAATTTGGAATCTTTTCTTTATAAATTATTGTTTTAACACTGATATATGGTGGTTGTAGTAACTTTATATAGTGTTCTACGTTGTTATTATTGCGAGACAGAAGTGGAACACTTCATGTGTTATAGTGGAATTTAAGAGTTTCAATGTTACTGTGGTGGTGTTTGAATAGTTTGGTTGGTAAAGCCGAACATTATGAACGATGTGAGTCATAGGATGGTAAGAACTAGCATAAAATCTTAAAGCGAGATAAGAGAAGACACGTTCAAAAAAAAGATAAGAGAAGACAAATTCAGAAAATAAGTCGCTTAATTCTTATCCACCTTTATTATGCCATTAGGCTAATGTGAAAAAAAAAACAACCAGAATGTTATGTTATGGATCTCTATGCGCTTCGTGTTATGTAACATTTTTATGCCTTTTTATGATACGTCAATAGTATAAAAATAATATTATTTTATCAAGTCATGTATACCATTATTAATTTACAAGTCTCTTAATATTATATCCATGTAACTAAAACATGCGTTAAGACATGAGGTGCGGTCATCACGTTACGCTACACGCTAAGGCGTTAATATAAACCATCGTTTTCATCTATATATGAAAATATGATTTTTATCGAAGTTGAATTAAGAAAAAGTGTCATACGCATCTTATTTTATCGTGTCTTATGACGTTTTAACTAATTATTTCACACCAAGTCTTAACCGCAAACCTTGGTTTATAGCGTGGCGTGGAGGTCAAGCCTCGCGCGTTAGCAAGGCTTAGAGAAACATGGCGAGCCTTTTATAATCATCCCCATAACTAGAGGCGGACCCAAGATTTATAATAGTGTGTTGCACAATTTTTTTTATGATTATTTGTAATAAAGTTGTCTCATATTAGGTAAAAATAGATGTTCTACATGTCGATAAAAACCTATTTTATACAAAATTCACCCTTAGTGACTTAAAATAAGATGTGGCATGAAAATGTAACCGTGTCACATCTGACTCCCATATAAATTCGCTCATCCGCCTATACCCATGACTATATATACATAAAAAAAACAAATACCAATCACCTATATACTCACAATGACATGTATCCAAAGTGTTTTTTTTTATCAAAATAATATGTAATTCTAAGTAACATAAATCTTTAAACAACAAATATTTCAAACGTAAATCAAACATTGTAACTCTTATTATCTTATTACCTTCATTATCAAACTTTAATTGATGCTCTTATATGATTACCTTCATTATCAAAATAAACACTTTCTAAAACAATAAACATTTACATTTCATACAATATAGATTCAAACATTTGTTTGACAAAACAGTTAAACTTTGATTCAAAAACTTGAAAAAATAACTAATTATACAAAATAAAAAATATAGAGAAAGAAACTTACAATTTAAAAAGAAAATAACCTAAGATCGACGACCCTTAGAAGAATTCAGAAAAAACGCAACGAGTAGATATAACATATCCTTTCAGATATGGGTTAATGTGTTTAGGTAATCTAAAAAAAACACATAAAAAACCCAAATTATTATCTACAACAAAAGCTAACATTTATTAAGAGCATTATATTTAGCTCAAAAGTTTATATTAAGAATAATAAAACAACTACACTTTGGTAAACAAAGTCGTGTAAAATAATAAAAAAATATATACATTTTTGTGATAACCATAACCTGTAAATTAAAAAAACTGCAACTGACAAAATAAATTAAAAACAAAAATTTAGAAACCACAAAAAAAAAATCAAAACCAGAAGCTATACATGTCCGTCGGCCATAACGATTAAACATAACCCGTACTTATCATGTATCCGCGTAAACAAATAATATGTTTCAACCAACACATGAATTAAATTGTCAAAAGGTATGAGATTTAGGACATGTTCATACAAACCTTTCAAACTTTTGAAACTTATTTTTAAACCTCTCATGATTTTTATAAGTTTAAAATGTAAAAATAAATTTAAATTAATGTTGACTAACCATGCTTTTAAAAATTACTAAATAAAGCATTTAATAACAAACACTATACATAAAAAACAAACAAATACTAACACAAATAAAAAAATACAAACAGTTATATTCATAAATGAAAAAATTAAACAATAAATGCACGTCATGCCAATTGATAATGCATTAAAATACAAATATAATAAAATATAAGCTTACAAGCAAATATTTACTAGATAAATAAAGTTAAACGACAGTCATAAGTCATACCCGTCCATCGGACGGGTTTTGAAACTAGTATATATATATACATATATATATATATATATATACATATATATATATATATATATATATATATATATATATATATATATATATATATATATATATATATATATATATATATATATATATATATATATATATATATATATATATATATATATATATATGTATACATATATACATATATACATATATGTGTGTATATAAATATATGCACTTTAGTTTTCTAAACTATACACGTTGTAAAAGAAAAATACATATGCACTTTAGTTTTCTAAACTATACACGTTGTAAAAAGAAATTATCTTAAAAAAAATTTAATTCCTAAAATGTAGGATCTGACAATGCATTTTTTAATAAGAAATTTTAAAAAGAAAAAAATGTAATTTTACAATTTTACCCTTTTGAATTAAATAATAAAAATAAATCTCTAAAATAATCTGATTGGTTGATATTGGTTCTCGCAGTTCTGTACATTTATTTAGTTCTGAAAATAATCTCACCTTATATATATATATATATATATATATATATATATATATATATATATATATATATATATATATATATATATATATATATATATATATATATATATATATATATATATATATATATATATATATATATATATATATATATATATATATATATACATATATATATATATATATATATATATATATATATATATATATATATACACACACACACACACACACATATATATATATATATATATATATATATATATATATATATATATATATATATATATATATATATATATATATATATATATATATATATGTATATATATATATATATATGTATATATATATATATATATATATATATATATATATATATATATATATATACTAGTTGCAAAACCCGTCCGATGGACGGGTATGATTTCTGATTGTCGTTTAACGTTTTTTCATTTGTTAAATATTTGTTTGTAATATCCGATTGACGTGTATGACTTCTGATTGTTATTTAACTTTCTTATTTGGTAAACATTTGTTTGTAACTTGTTTTGTATAATTTTCTTTTAATGCATTATTAATGATTTGTATTTGTTGTTTAAGTTTTTTTTTTATTTACTGAATTTGTTGTTTTACTAAATATTTGTTTGTCTTTTTTTCATAATGTTGATTAATGTCTTCTTTAGTATAATTATTTTTAATGCATAATTTAATTCTTTAAAAGTAAATTACTACCATAAGATAGTAACTCAAGGCATCTTAATTTGAAGTCCAATATATATCCAAGGTAGGTCGACATCTCGGGGAATGCCTTTAAAGAAGTTTATAGGGTAGTCTTGTACTTGAAGACAAAAGACTCAAAAAGAAGAGACAACAAAATAAGAACTTGATAAGTTTACTAAGTTTCATAAAATATTATTAGAGTTAACCAATTTGACTCATTTAGATATGAATGTGTCAAGGTTTACGCTTAGTTTTTAAGGATAACATAAATAAAAAAGGATAGACTATAACAGACCTAAATATATGTGTCGTGTTGTGATAGTAAAATGCACGAGGCCCGATATTTAACATTTTCTCTTTCTTTATCTGAGCTTTTCATTGTGCCACTTGTTTTAATCATGTTCTTAGGTCTCTTTTTATGCATACGAATTAAGTATCTCTATCATTTGTCTTCTTATTATATTATAAAGATTTGGGACATTTCTAATTTTAGAAAGTCTGAAAGACATTTAAAATTGATTTTTATAGAAACATTTATTTTATAATTGGCCATTCATCTCCTTTTTTTAATAAACTTTTGTAACAACTTATTAAAAAGCTATATTTATCTTTAAAATTGAAATATTTTTTTTATCTAATTATTTTTTTCATAATATAATTTCCCCATATTTTATAAAATTTGATCCGCTTTGGATCAATATACATTTCAATATGGTTTAATTAAATTTTAGTTTTTCTCATGTTTTGAGGGTTTATTTTATTTTGATTTAGTTTTTGCAACATCAATCTTTGAATATGAATTTAACGGGCAAAAGTATTAACATTTGTCATTTTAAAAATCGTGATCGGACACCCGCTGCAGCATTAAACGAGTGTCATGCTAGTTTATTTGAAACATTGACTCATTGTTGAAATAACACTACTTTCTTGTAATTAAATTTGAAACTATATGTCGAAAACTCAAAAATAAACGGTAATCTCTTTCAAATACATAAAAACATAACATCAGGATGAGTGTAGTATCTAACTAAAGACAAAGTGAGTGTCTTCCTTTTATGTCTTTGCGGTAACGTTTAACGGTTTTACGCTTTTTCACGCTAAAGTGATGCCTACTGATGAAGTTAACATGTATTCACATAAAGCCTTTTAAAGTTTAGGAAAAAAACATGAACCATTACTCCACGACCATCACTTCCATCAGCATTAAAAATTCTTCAGAATGGCTTTAAAAAAGCAATTTTATGTCAGTCAGTATAAGGGAAATTTTAGAGACCCAAATATCGCAAAATTCATGATGTGTCATGCATAAGGATGAGCATTTTGACCCAAATCTTGAATTCGAACTCAAATCTAACCCGGAACCGTACCGATTCTCGGTATCTGAATCCCGTCGGTACGACACCGAGACTACGAATAAAGTGAAAAAAAATCAGGACCACTAATTCGGTACAGCACCGGTACCAAATCGGGAAAATCCCGGAAAAAATTAGAAAATCGCAATTTTCCGGTACGGTTATCTGTACCGGTACTGAGATCCGAGTACCGTTCGGTACGGGATGGGTACATAACTTTTTAGGTCGGGAAAAAATAGAGATCACTAAATCGGGACGGGTTCAAAACAGGATTGGTATACACATGTTACATAATGGCTAAAAACAGTTTATTACTCTAGTATTTCACTTTCGTAAAGCAACATCTGCTTTGTTGCTTTGTTGTTTTCTTGGTTATTGGCACTTACACATACATATTTTCGAACTAACATGCACAACATGTGGAGCCAAACTACGGAATGAATTGTCGACGCCATAATATGCTTTCAGATACTATGATGTCAGTTATGGACCTGATGCAGCCTAAGTAATATGTTGAAATAAAAAGATTCCAAAATCATATACGTCAAGTGGCAAGATTAACATTTAAATGCCATCTTGATACCTTGAGAAATCGAAACAAAATGGCAGCCACGACCACCATAAAGCCTATATACAGAAAACAACCAAGTATCAAAAGTTAACATAACACCATGTATAGAAATATGAGCTTGTCGGGTGATGAAAAGGATTAGCATCAATTTCCATACGATCTCCCCTAATACCGGGAGCTTTAGACACCGGAAACCAAGAAATCATGTCAAAATGGAGTCACTAAAAGGCCGAAATCCAAGTTCACCTAACATGTTGATATGAGTAAGAACCTGAATCAATAAATGAACCTGAACTCAATCACTTTGGTTTATATATGTTGGTTTTTCGTTTTGAATGATGAGGTTTGGGACACCGTTGTTTCTAGAGCCATAAACGTGACCATCTTGGCCTGTTTGGTCTCGAGATATCTCTTGTTCTGCTTTGTGATAGGAGTCAGAAGGGCCACTCTACCTGCAACTTCCAAACCATAACCCTTGACCCACTTCATTGTTCTAACACCCAAATATCTCAAAAACTGAAGACGATGAACATAGATTCAAAATAGTACATAAATAAACTGAGTAAAGAAATCGCTTAATTTATGTTTTTCAACATTGGAATATGTTTTCGTATCTGAATTAGCACAGTTTTTATGAATTATTTTCTTGAATCTGATGTTAATGCAGTAGCATCTCTTTTCCAGAAAGTTAAAATTACATATTTGTTAGAAGTCGTAATTCGATCCTTTTACTTGTTAAGAAGTCACTTTGGTTTAGGTAAAAATAAACCCAAGTCGACTGATCATTTGTATATGGAAGTGTTAAAGTTGCCACCTCCAACATCAATATGTGCAACCATTCACTAAATTAAAGTCTAGAAAGGATATATCTCAGCACAAACACGAGCTACACAAAAGTTCAATACATATTGCTAAAAAAAATTAAAAACAAAGAAAGAATGGCTAACTGCCTCTTAAAGTTACCCCCGCACACCACTTTTTTTAGTTTGTTACAACGTCTGGAACCACAGGTTGAAAAACTCTGTAGCAACACCAAGCGTTTGCGATATGTTGAGTGTATAAGATGCATTATATAGTAAAGAGCATCAGCAATATGCATAATATACAAACATAACAAGTTAAGCAGCAAAATATCGAAAGTAATAGCACTCTGCGAGATATCATTGGGTTTTGTAATCTAACAATATCAAGTTTCTGCATCTTGAAGATCTAATAAGATAAAAAAAAGAACTTAGTTACTTACAACTTGCACCAGAAGGTCTTTCAAGTATAGTTGCTCAGCTCGGCGCAAACGCTCAACCGTGAGTCTAATATACGGGTCAACCTAGTGATGACCTTTACAGTTCATGACATATACGCTTTTGACATCTAACATCTTGTGAACATCTGCATTTTCTTTATGATGTCTGAGGTGCTCAAGTCTTGCTAGAGAGGGCATCGGCTAGTGTTTAACATAACCAATTTTGATTGGGATTTTCTGAATTTTAGAGCCTAATCAAACAGATTTAAAATTCTTGTACCATATTTTTGCATCTGCAACTTCTATCACTTTGTTGCAGCTAATTTACCTTATCTTAATCTAAGATTTAGTTTATTACATCAGTTGGTAACCAAATTTAGCATTTCCATACCAGAACTATATCTTGCTGTAAGAAAAGTAATGCAAATTTTGTATTGACTTTACTCTATATTTCGCTACACGAAATTTCGTTCATTTATATTTTATAGGACTTGGAATGTACATAACTTTAGGCAAATGATATACATTTATATTATAAAATGTGTCTGTTAAATGCAAATTGATATGATTATGTGTTGTTGATGCTACATCTATCGTGACTTTCAGAGTATTGGTTCTTTAAATTTTCTACAAAATTCATCTATTGTTCTGTTATTGAACATTCTATTTAAGCATGTTCTTACTGTAAAAGATATAATCAGCTCCTTCTTAATACAATTATCCTTTTTGTTGATTAATATTCTACCTTTGTGCAGTTCATAATGTGTTAACTTTATATCAGCAGTCATTAGTGCATACATCTAGTAATCTAATAGACATCAGTTAGAGAGCCTTCCTGACCTTAAAATGATGTAGCATGACCTTTTACATAGAATCTTAGCCTAGAAATTATTTTTAGAGTCATGTGATTCTAGTGACCTTGAGAACATTTTGTGTCCTTCAAGACGATCGATAGAAACTATTCAGTAATATCAACACTTGCAGGTCATTTGGCTAAGCTTTTTTTAAAAACATCTTACACTTTATTAAAATCATGACACTACTTTATCTAAAAAGCTAATAAACGTTCCATGACAGGGTGTTTGATAAGCAGTTCAAAGATAAATTTCTCATCCCCACTACTTTTCTCACCCAATGTGTTTTGCCTATTGAGATTTCAGAATCATTATAATGCTACCATCTTTTGTTGACTTAGTAATTGTACTTGATTAAGTGGAGGCATGCAGCGGAAACAGAAAAAAAATAATCAAATAAACTGATCTTAATTAAAATACATACCACCAACAAAGAGCTTGGAGACATGCAGCAGAAAGCATTATACATATATAGTCATGTCATATGTCTGCTGGAAATAGTGATCTGCAATATACTTTTCCTTGTGAGATTTCCAATTCTGTTGTAGATAG